>JAQGAI010001834.1:0-13636 GCA_034696905.1 Lepidocyrtus violaceus
GGAGTTACCACAAAACGTTACAATTTATCTCCAATTATCTTTCACATTTATTTTTCTACCACCATTGCAAAAAAAAGACTTAGCTCAAGCAAAGCCTCAATGCAAAAGCTAAAGTCGTGAGCAGTTAAAATCACGAGTATATTTACCTAAGTTGGATTTTTCATTCTCTCTTCTAGAAAAACTGCAATTATTAGCTGTATCATTACTGCAATTCTACTTGAAAAAAAAGGATAAGGAGGGGATAATGATATTGCAGTTTTAATAGTTGGCCATAAATATCTTTAGATTTTGCAAGGTATCAAATCAAGGTATGCATGCATGCTAATCATAATTATCTTTAACTTTGATACAGCGATGATGATGAAGAAAAATAAGTACAGACTTTGTAGAGTTTTTTATGCACCAGAATTGTTATCAATGCTGCATATTGCAAAAAAGTTCGAACACTTTTTTACTCAAGAAGATAAGGCTGAAACTAACAGAGTAGCAATATTGCACGCAGCAGCTTTGCAAAAAGCATGAGTGAATGAATGCAAGAAAAAAAACAAGCGTTATCTTAGCATTTTATGGGCTTTTACAAGATTTTACAAGTTGAAGAAAAGGCAAACAGAAAACTGTATTTTTTTTTCATTGTAAAATTGTACATAAAATGAAATAATAAGGATTAGCCAAAGGATTGCGTAGCGTACTAGATTATGTTTAGGTATTGTTGCTGTATGTAAATGAGATTGAGGCGAGAGGAGATAAAATATGTATAATATTGAGAAGAAGGTGGTATTAATGGTGTTGGAGGACATGGGCATGGGCATAGCTCATTTTTAATATTACTAATCTGATATTATTTTAGGTGTTTTAGGGATGAGGCTGTGCAAATTCAGGAAAAAAATGGATACAAAGTTTTGTTTTTGCAGATTTTTTTTAGAAGAATAATATGATGATTATGGCCATCAAAATCCATTTTAATGGAGGTGGTGTGAAGTGTAATGATAATGGTTGTTGTTTTGAGGAGATTTTAGCTTAAATACGGCACAGCCCTTTTTCATTTCCGTGCTGGTTGGAGTGAAGTTCTCGTGTAAACTATGTAAATTATGATTAGGATTAGGAGTTGAACTAACTGTTGCAGTTTTTAGGCTAGCCTGGTCTGGCCACCCACCCACCACCGATATTCGACGTATCCATAAAAAATGAAACTATAAAAAAATCTATTTACAATAGAAATATATTTACGGAGGAGGCAAGGCGGAGGGGAGTGATTGAGTGAGTGCACATTTGCATTTTTCGAAACTTTGCATTGGGTTGAGCAGTAGCAAATTTTATTGTAGTTTGAGTGACGACAATACAGTCAAGAGAAGAGATGCAATCTAGACAGGCACTCCAAAAATCCAACCAAAATAGCAGCATTAATGTTAAAAAGTTGAATGGGCTTTGATGAATGATATGGGATGAGAATGATGGTGATGATGGCGAGATAGATATCAGCAGTTTCACATATATTTTCCTTTCGAGAGTTGACAAAAGAACGACATCATCAAAATAACTTCAGATTTAATCACGACCGCATTTAGCATTTAATTTGCGCAAAAAATCTAGTTGTTATATGGCTTGGTTTGGTTTTGGTTAGATTTTTGGATTTTTTAAAGAGAAGATTGACTTGACTGCTGTGCGATGTACTAAATTAATTTGGATTACGGCCACCGCTATAAAGTACCCAGTTTACTTCTTTTATTTCTGTGCAAATCGTGCCCATGTCAAATAGAAACTGTCCCGTTTCATGCATGACGATATTAATGGATGGGATGAGGATGATGATACGATCATTTCCTAACAAAAAAGGAGGATTTTTTTTCAACATCCTTTTTTTGCATCTAAAAAAAACTAAATATATTTTGCTCTCAAAGGTGTAGATTCTAAATTAGTTAGTTGACTCTTCCCATCCAACTCGTTCACAATTTTTAACATGAAATTTCAAACTGTTTTGCAAGCCAGGCCAGGTAAAAAAAAAGCATACATGGGATGATCATGATGAGATGATGTGACGATTTGATGGCAGCATCAACATATGGGACAATGGCAATAGGGAAGTGAATTTTTTACTACCAAAAATAGCAACTCAGCTCAGAAGAGAAGAGGAAAAACAATAGGAGGAGAGCTCGAAAATAAAAACAAGTAGAAAAAATATAAAACAATGTTGATATTATTATGATAGGGAATGGGGATGATGACGAGGGAGTCATCAACATTAGTGTGAGCACACAAAACAAAGCCAAATCCTCGTCATCATCAATCAGCATGATGAGATGAGCATGACATGATCTTTTTTGGTCGTTATAAAAATAGCGAAATAGGTAGTGGCGCTAGATGGAAAAAAAAAGTTGCGAATGTGAAGTGGGCTGTTTTGCTTTTTCCTGTACAGTAATGTAAATAGTAAACAAGAGGGGAGGAGGATGATAAAAGATTGTTCTAAAGAAGATAAGTGCTGATGAGGATGAGATGATTCCTCATGATAAGGTGGTTTTCTAAACTATGTAGTTATGTCTGTGATGAAAAATATTCATCGATATGCATGCCATTTTGCATAAGGTTTGACATGAGATGGGAGGAGGAGGAGGGAATGAATTTGGTTGCGGATGACGATATGATGGCGGCATGGCGCTGTGAATTTGGTTTGGGTAGGTCGTTGTCGGTCATTCCGACGGATGCAGAGTAGTTTTTTGTTTGAAAAAGGCTTTAATTTTAAATTAAAGTTGGACCGAGAAATAGGAAGACTCTTGCTGGTTCTCACGAAAAAAACGGGGAAAGGGATTTTTCATTAATGCCCATCCATGGCCCATGTTTGAGTTACAGTTTTCGCATTTTTTTCGGGTTTGCTAACAAAAACAACAACATTCATGAATGACAGGAACAAAAGCATGTATGAGGAGGAAGATTTCGCAGAGGAAAAATCGCAGTATGATGGAAAATGAGGGAGGAAGAACTGTTGCGTGTATTTTTCCTCTGTAAACACATTTGTTTTTAAGAGTTTTTAGAAGAAGTTTTGAAGGATGTGATATGATATGTGTTCAGCTCATTCATATCATTATAATTCTATAACGTTGCAAAATCTATTATGGTTAGTTTGGGATATTTTGTTGAGAAAAAAATACGGAAAAAGGCTCAAGAGAAGAAAAGAGTGTCGTTTTGCGTTCAGGGTTTCAACATGATTGTTCCTTGTATGTATTTTTTTCCTTGAGCTTTTCGTTCCTTTTTCTTGATTTTGGGCCCGTGCACTGTGGAAAATCGGGTCGATGACCAGCGTTGGAAGGAGAGATAGAGGATGGATGTTATAGAATGTACATCGACATTTCGACTATCATATCATATCGCTCGCTGGCGCTCTTGTACTCTACTCCACATACATACATTAGTGGAAAAATAGTCTGAACTGAGCTGAGCTGAAGTGAAGGAGGATCACACCATTTGAAGGAGAGAGAGGAGAGGATATAGTGATGGTAGAGAAGAGAGTGTAGAGAACGCAACAAACGTAGGAGAGACCAGGGAGGCCGTAGTTATTATTGCCTTCTGTCATTTTGTCGTAGCATTTATCGGCGATGCTATCCTATCGCCATCCGCATATGGCAAGGATGCATGAAGGAGAGCGGAGCAAAGGCAAAGTCAGTCGTGGCCGGAGAGAGAAGAGAAGGAGCTTTTCTTGAGCATGTGATTTGCTTGAAAATGTTTTTGCGTTTCACAAATTCTTTTTTGCAATATGGGATGATGATGATGATGTTTGTAGTGGTGGGGATGGCGCTCAAAAAGACGATCGTCCTCGGAGAAGGAGGGAGGAAATCAAAGATGATAGTGAAGAGTAAGAAGAAGATGGAGATGATGATGAAGAGTGATTTGGGAGGTTTGTAGTGGGAGGTTGCATAACAGAATGCAATGACATGGTAATGGCATTCCGCAAATCTCTCAAGAATTTGCGAGAGCCGACTACGTAATAATCATCAGCAGCAGCAAATTTGCAATTCAGCATAAAGATGTTGTCATATAAGTTATGTCACGTCTCATCTGAGATATGGACTGAATCGTGAAAATTAGATTGGGTGGTTAGGGATCATTGAATTGGAATGATATGGGAATTTGGGACTAAATATGGAATGTAACATAACATGAAATGACACATGACTTAATTTTAATTTTCTTTCTTTTTTTTTGCTTAGGTGGCTCATGAAGCGTCAACTCGGAAGAACGGCCGTCGTGGTTTCCTCCACTCAGGGAACAGCCCGAACTACAAGGGAAATCGGCCCTTCAACCCCAACAACGGCTACAACGGAGGTCATCACCATCATCACAACCAGCACCACGGTTCCTCTCATCACGGTGGTAATGGTAATACTGGAGGTCACGGTAATGGGAATCCTGGGGGTCCGCCTCATCACTCCCCATCCCCCGCCGCCATGAACTGGTACAACTCAATGAATACGGCCAATACCATGGAAATGTTCTCGTCCAGCCCACCCAATCACTATTCAAGCTACAGTTTGGCCAAGTTCTCTCCACCCAAGTATGGGTATGGGAGCCCTTCCAAGTGGAGCGCCCCACCTCCACATGGCGGGTACGGTCCTTCCATTCCCCCCAAAGGGGATAGCCACAAAACGGACAGATTCCATTGGTTCCCCAAACACACCATCAAGGCTTAGATCAACCAATCACTTTAGTAAATCTCCTCTTTATACAAATGGAATCCTTCAACAAACAACAACAAATTATATGAAAAAAGAAGAGCACCGCCATTTTTTATTAAGTAATTAGCTAATTATTGTATTCTTAAGATGAATATGATAACTACGGAAAGGAAAGAAGCTAAAAAGAATTAAACTAACTTCGTAGATTTCTTATATCAAATATTTACCTACAAACAAAATATCGTTCACACCGATGATACAAACAAACTTCTTCTTCGTCGTTTTTTTCATTTAGTACGCTACCTACATAAAAAACGGAAGGATTTTTTTTTGTTAGAAAAAAAGGAGACTACGGCTGAATAACTAATTATTATGAATAGACACGGGTGATGATTTTGATGATACGGACGAATACAGTTTTTAATGGAGCGCGGAGTATCGAGTATATATAAGTCCTACTACATATTTTCTACTTTTTTTTGCGGTAAAAAAAATACCCCACGATGAAAAATAATATTAATTATTATTATTATTATTATTATTATTACACTCTTTATAACGATTTTAATTAATTACACGAGAGAAAAAACCAACCAACCTAATTAATCTTCAACTTCACAAAAGTTAATTACCGCCGCAAAAAAAATGCTTTTTTAGGTTAAATTTAGGAAAGTAAAAACTTTGCTGAAGAGTGTACCAGTCTCTTTCTCACTTCGTTTTTGTCTTTTACAAAAAACAAAACAAAACTTCAAAATAACTGACTACTGTCTAGGGAGATTTTCTCCGAGAAAAAAGAATTTTTAAATGTTACATTAAACTCGAATAAAAAGGGACACAAAAGAAGGAAGAAAAAACAAACTATTAAACTAAATAAAGAGAATAGAGAATACACACTTGTTTTTCGCCCGCTCTTGTATACTCCTCCGTCGCCGCCGCCGCCGCAAGATACAAAAAAAAACTTACTACTATAAAAAAATATTTAAACCAAGTTAGATTTTAAGTATGAAATATAAAAATAAAACCCTTAAAAAATATTAAAAAATGTTTATAGTTTTTAACGGAAGCTAATGAAGGAAAAAAGAGTCGTATCACGTGTAATAAGTCATATGTAAGTTTAACAAAAAAAACATCACCAACCAGTACATTTTAATTGTTGTATCTCTCCTTTCTCTCAGCTCTTAACTTCACAATTTCTACGGAAAATAAATCGTGAACACAAAAGCAAGCAATGTCAAAATAAGTCGAAAAAAATTTATCTAGTTTTTACATAAATACAAATAGCGAGATAAAAAGTACTATCATCATCATCAACTTACCTATATCAAAGTCCGTTTTGTTTTAAATAGAACACGCTCGTTGTTGCTTCCTAAATATTAAAAGAAACCCGTCATCTTCATCAACTTAATCAACTTACTTCAGAAAATAAAGTGTATCATCATCAATATCAAATCAAATCGCCGAATCGATCACCGCCATGATATATAAACGTATATATTAAAAACTGCATTACACTACATTACACACACCCAAACACAAACATTTTATTATTATTATTATATATATTTTTTCTTTGTTCTTTTTATTGATCTTATTAATTAATTATTTTTAAATATTATATAATGTAAACAACACAAACATGATATGTAAATTTTTTTTTTGAGAGAGAACTGATAATAATTATTATTTCTAATATAAATATGATATATTATGATTAATTGTTTTTTTTAATGATGACTTGATGATGACGATTTAATATTATAAGTGAAAAATAGTGATTGATATTGATAAGGCAAGGAGAAAAGGAGGGTTGGTTGGTCCTAAAAAAAACTACTGATGAGATGATGGATCATGTTGATGTGTAATAGAAAAAATGGAATGAAAAAAAATCCAGTAAAAAATACCAATTTTTTTTTGTGTGTAATATTAATTATATAATTATTATAAACTGTGTTTTAGTTTTTAAGCAGAGGAAAAAACCCGAGAAGAACTATTATTATGAATGAGAGGAAAACAAATTATGTGACTTGCTATATTATTATCTAATATAATATATGATGATATGAAATATATTTACCTTAAAATATTACTATTATTATTATAAAATTTAATTATTATTGCTAGAGAGAGAGAAAAATATATCTATAAATTATCGTATCGTATTATACGAGTTGAAAAACAGAAACAACAGAAGCAGTGTGCAAAAGCAACCTAATTATTAATTATTATGACTGTTAACTAGTGTCTCAGTGTTTTTATCATTAGTTAAAACAACATTAGTAGAATCGCCATTTAATCATCATCATCATCACTACACATGAACCAAATAATCCAAGAAGGTAACGGCAACATCACTGGTCACTCAAATCAATCATCGTTGGTAAAACACAAAAAATAACTATTCCATCTTTAATTAATTTATAATAATATTTATAGTCATAAGTCATATAAGTTTACATACTAAAAAAATGCGGAATAATGGAGGGGGGAGAGAGAAATTTTGAGAGCTGTCTACTTTTGAAGTTTTATCTTCGGCAGAAATAATAATATTTACCAATTATGGTCTCTGACGACCTCTGACCTTCACACTCAGATATGGAAATTGATTTGAATCGAACGGATCCTTTAGAAAAAGTCATGATTTTTTTTGGTGGGTATGAAAAACGAAGTCGGTCGGAGAAAGTCCCAAACAGAGTTCTACGTTTGCTTGCGGAAGGCTGTATTTCTCAAAACGTTTCGGACGTGTTATCCTGATGCATTTAAACCGTTCTTTTTAAGCATAATAATAATTAACTAATTTATTTATATAAAAATATACATACCTCAGCCCAAGTCTCAGTTTCCTTCGTGGTGGGGTGGTAGTAGTCGTCATCTGCTCGTCGTTCGTTGTATTAAACTTTGAGCAATGCAAAAAGCCAGCAAAGTAGCAACTTCTGTTTCGGGATGCTTATCTCTCGTCGACCAAGTTTCCGGTGGATAACAAAACAACCATTTTATATACCTTTTAAGCTTAGATGTGGACGGTAGACAACAAAAACACAAACAAAAATACAGGAACTGAAATGAAAAGGTACTAAACTTAAAAAAAGGCAATTTGGAATATGTACGTTTACTTTTTTTGAAAATAGACTGACTGAAAAAAAAAATATTATTCGGAGAGAGTTAGTTGGGCTTAATGGATCGGATCGGGTTGGTTGGGTTAAAGGGACTGGGAATGCGTTAGACTGTTTATGAATGTGATTATTATTAATGACGGGAGTGGGAAATGGCGAGTGCTTTTGGATTGGATTGAGGGAGGAGAAGAAAGGAGCAAGATTTCAAAAAGATATATTTAAATTTCGGAAGACTAAAAATCGAGATTTGACTTTGAAAAGTATCTTTCGAAATTGGATGATTTCTTGAATGAAGAAAGACTGGAAACCCATTTTAAACAAACAGAAACTACCTAAACTAAACTACATTAAATTACTTATTAAAAAAGGTCCTTCAAATGCTTTCATCAAAACCAACAATCTTAATTACATACTACATAAAAAAACGAATAGATTATTTTAGGGGAAAATATATTCCGATGTACAAAAAGAAAAAAAACTGAAGAGGGAAAAATTTCAGGGAGTAGTTTGAGTATATGACTCATGCGAAAGAGTGCAGCCTAGTAGGCAAGGCAGTAAAGTTTTTTTTTTGTACCAAATTACGTAATATACTAAATGCAGCAGCCTACACACAAAAGCGATTAGAAAATTTTACATGCATTTTTTACACTTTCTACGGCCACGTCATAAACAAAAGTTAACTATTGTTAGTAAAAAAAATTAGAGAGAGAAGCAGTAGACATTTTAGTAAGGAAAAAAACAGTATCTATATTATATAATAATTCATCTCATTGTTTTTATAAAAGTCTTTTTTTTTCGTTCATTTTGTTTTTTTTTTTATTTAAACTGGTGAGGTTCTCAGGTTAACTTTTTTACTTTTTTTGTGTGTAAAATTGTTAATTAACTAATTAGGTAATTAACCAAGTAATCATTACATAATATACATACTGTTTTGCTAATACGTTCACAGGTAAACATTATTATACTTGATGCAGATAAATAGCTAGCGAGAGACTGAAAATTAATTCTTTGTCTTTTTCGTTCAATTTTAAGTAAGGTTCAAGGTGTTAAATAATGCAGCCACAGTCAATGATTGTTCAGTTAGATTACAACTACGCATTCTACTGATTAGTATTACGTAATTATTACTTATTTTACAAATATAAAGTTTGGGAAGAAGGGAGAAATAACAATGGAGCTATACAGGGCAATATCTGTACATAGAAAAAAAGTTTTTTTTTTTATAAATATAATTTTCAATCAATCATCCGATTTGTTAGGTAGGAGTTAACAGAGGAGGAGCAGTTAAGTTTTTGTTTTCCTTTTTTTATATGGAAAATTTACATGTTTTAAGTAAACTATACAGCTACATGACAAACCAATACCAACTCGTTTAATTTATGTTTTATCCTCCAAATGATAATCCAACCATAGTCAGCAACATACACAGAAATAGTCTAATTTTCAACTGATTTTTTACAGCCATTATTCAATCAGCCCAACGATATCGTTAATTATTTCGGACCAAAGTTAGTTATAGAAAGCAAAAATTGATTCCTTCTTACAAAACGCTTTTATTTTCTGATTCCTTTCATCAATTTTTTTTTGTTAATTAAAAAAAACACTTTTCTGTAGCTAGTATCTTCTATGAGGTTGGGTTTCGTTCCTCGCTTCTTGTTCCAACGATGGCATTTATCTTGTTTTTCATTAGTATTTCCTCGCATTTTTACCATGTTGTTTTTACTAATTATTACCACACAGCAAACAAAATAGCATTTTTATGAAGGGGTTGATGTTGGTTGTTCTTGTTGATGGTGGTTGGTTGTGGGTGAGTGAAAGTTAATGTATGAGATGAGTGTGTATTGATGGAATTCCCTCTGTCGTGTGTGTTGAGTTTTTTTTTTCCTGGACAAATCCCGTTTTTGCTCTCACTCATGATCTTTGTTTCTCTTTGTGATAAAAAACTTAGAATCGATTTTTTTTTGTATTATTAATTATTATCAATATCTATCTCTATAGTTTAAAATGTGGAATCGGATTTGTCCATTGTTGTCCTCTTGTCTAATCAAATACCCTGTGAGTTTTTTGCCAATGTTCCTTTCGTCCAGAGTTTACAACCATCCAGATCTGTGATTAGTTTAACCCAACAACAATACAATGCTTTCTCCAAAGTGAAAGTTTTCTTTCTTATTCAAAATTTTTACCCACTTCTTCTTATTTGCTATTTTTCGCCTTTTTCTTCTACATTTAATTTTACAAAAAAAAATGACTGGATCGTCAGTGTCAGTCCTCTGACGAGTGTTGTTTTATAATTGTGCTTTTTTTGCCACAAAACTTATTACGTTAAAAAGTACCAACCAAACAACATAAAAATCTCATGAAAACCATACACGTATTATTTATTATACTCCAATTATATTTTAACTAGGCCATATAATTACAGTCATGTTATGAAAACTCCTGTAAAAAGGTATAATAATAGCGGTAATCATCATTATTATGATTTAAATTAGAGAAAGACTGCAAAGCGCTAGCACAAAGGGAAAAACAATCATTGACTAGTTTTCTGTATAATTAATTGTATAAAAAACAAGTGGTAATTTTTTGACATGGAATTAATTGAACGTCCAACGTTTTCGTGTGATAATTAAAACACTTTTGAAGTGTACACATTTACTTAACTATTATGCATAGGTAATTGTATAAATAAACTGATTAATAATTAGCCATTTATTTAAATAGACAAAAAAATGGTGGAGGGTCAGACTTGGCATGACGAAGTCCCTTGTGGATGGGCCATTATGCTAAATCCAGCCCTCCTTCCGTTTCATTTGGCGACTGCAGAAGAGGCAACGTATCCCACTGATAAAAGAATAAATAATAAATTAAAGAGAGATATTTAGTTAATTACGAAAGGTGAAACACTATCAAGTACAAAGAAATTATCCAAAAGGAGCTCCTTGAATGATCCAAAAGGGGGAATGAGTGTCGGTCGACGTGGGTGGTAGTCGACTCAATCGACTTGTTTGAAAGTTTGAATGGAAAGTGAGTGCGGAACAGTGCTTGAATTTGTATGGGAGTGAATGCATGATTGATTGATGATGAGAATGATTCGGTATGATTTACTTGTGTAAAAAAAAAATTATCTCACAAAAACAAAGCCATTATTATTGTTGTAATATAATGGATAGGGTGCAATCCGTAGTGTGACCTGTCATGTACAACAAGTTTTTATTAAGGAGGGAGAAGAGGAAAAAATATAGTCAATCATCAATCAGAAAAAATTAGAAATCAAATCAAATTTCATCTTCAAGCATTAAACCCATAAAACCCATAAAAGAGCAAGGAAAGTTTGTGGTTGGGAGTTGGAGGAATCGAATGAAGGAAGATGATGAGTGGGTGTATAAAACACGTTTTGTTTTTGTTGTCTACTGTCCACAGAAAAAAATATATATAATTTACCCTTTTGACTTCTCGATCTCGTTTTTACAATATAATAATTCCAAATAAAATGTTTCCACTTGGTTTAGTGTACACTAATCAGATCAGACCTAATCTTGAAAAATCATGACTTCAGTTTGGTATCAAATCAATTTTAGTCAAGTATTCGAATTAAAAATACTTTAAAAATTACACTCTCAAAAGTATTTCCCAATAGTGTGTGTGTATTGTTGTGTGTGTGAGTAAGTTCAGTTCAAAGGTATGAAAAGAGAAAGCAAAAGAAACTGACCAGGTCTGTCTTTCAACTTAAAAACATTTAAAAAAGAAGAATTGGCTTATTCGATCTATGTCCTATGTCAATTTATTAAGTATTGCAAAAAAAAAATATTGTCATTTCGTTTGGTTAATTATTGTTAAATACTCGGAAAAATTGTTTGTTGTTTTGTCCCAGTCAAAAACTCAACTGTAAACTATCTTTATAACTAAATATTATTTTAGTCAACCGATTTATAATTAATTATGCTGATGTTATTATGTACTTTATTACGTAGATTTTACTGCAAAACTATCTCAAGGTATGTATTCTTCTTCTTCAGTACCAGTCAAGTCATTTAACAAAACAGCAAATAGCCAGTATATCAAAATACCTATACTACACTACATTTATTTAAAATATCTATCTATCTATCTGATTGTGAGAGAGAGACTCAGGGACCTACACAAAAGATATTTATAAAAAATGCCGAAAGAAAGACAAGAAGGGACACAGCATTCCATTTTTTTAGGGGAGGAAATAGGGAGGAGGAAAACAAAGAACAAGGAAAAAATATATTTAATAGATAATTTGTTTCGTGCGATTGATGACACTTTCAATGATATTGATGGATGAATTTAACTTTAAAAGAAAACTTTGGAGTAAATGCAAAAAACCGGAAATGGGAGGAAGAGGAAATACCGAAGTAAACAAATTATACCGAGCTCATAGAAAAATTTCTTGTAGGCTAAAATTAGGTGAAGAAGAAAAAACTAATCAATTGTTACAAAAAAAACTACTTAACTAGTAATATTCACTACCGAATTACCCATCCAATTGATCTTCTTAAGATAAACAAAAACTAGTTCAGCACTTTGTCTTCTCTCTTGTATGCATTTATTATGGGAGGGGAAAGAAAATATTGAGAAGATTCTTTAAATGAAGCCCAGAAAATTAAACTGACATTTGGAATGAAGAGAAGGAAAAACTAGTTCTTTTAAGAATGCCCAACTGTAATTTGTACAAAGTGTCTTTTTAAAAGAATGTTTCCAGCAAAAATCTTTTTTACTTTGTCATACGATTTTTTGAACAGAGAAAAGGATTCCAAAAAAAACAAGGAAAAGAAAAGAAAAAAACTTCCTCAATAAAATTTTCTATTCCAAACAATTTAAAACAAAACAATCATCTTAAATCAAATCAAAATGCTTACAACTATTTAGCATGACTTCAGGTAAATTAAATTAGAACTAAATGGAAAGGTCTTCAAAACAAAAACGAGTGAGTTTATTCTGGAAATGGTTTTTTTAGCAAAGCTGGATAAACTCAATCAAAAAATGTATTAGGAATAATTAATTACAATGATGATTAGTAACAAAAAAAATGCAAAAATCAGTTTACTACACAGATTAGCACTGCAACCAATAAACAAAACAAGAAAACCGGTATACAAATAAACAGTGAAAGAAAAGAAAAAAGTAACAATTCAATTAAATACAAATTATAAATACCTCTGAATCCAGTTTTTACATTTCCATTGTTGTACTACTTTGTTATAAAAAGGAAACAATTTTACATACAAAAAAAAATCTCTTTCTAGGAATCACAAGCAAAAGCAGCAACATAGCAAGTACTCTCTCATTGTTGGAGTATATCAATTTGTAAGAACTTTTATAAACTAGTTATGTAATATTCATCAAGTAACTTTTTTCAATTTGATGATGACAGATGAGTAAAGGAGAAATGAGTTTTCCAGCAATTACAGTAGTTAGGTTAGTTGATCGATGACACGGATGATACCAAAATAAAAATCAACAAAAAAAGTCTACGAAACAAAAGCGCAGTCCTCGTCGATCAGTTTATTTCGATGAGATGAGTCCGCAACTCAAATAAATACAAAACAAAAAATATTTTTGGTTGCGACAAGAGAAAAAAAATGAAGAAGTCGAAGAAGACGAAGAAAAAATAAATTAATTTTAAATACTAAAAAAAAAGTTATTTAAACTAACAAAAAAAATGTTTTAATTATAGAGAAAGAAAAATGAACTAAAAACTGATATATTAATTACAAAAGTACTGTAGATAAAAATGATGATGAAGAAGAAGAAAATATTTCTCTCCAGTTAACTATTAATTTTTAGCTCCGTCGCTCGTACACACTCGTAATGATGAACATATTATATTAAATATAT
>JAQGAI010001835.1:0-13635 GCA_034696905.1 Lepidocyrtus violaceus
ACAACTCATCATCATTTTATTCATGATTCATGGTGCGGCGGCTGTGGTTGTTGTGGTTCTCGTCTGCCTTTCCTTCTCCCAGCATCTTACGTATTTTGAATGAGAAACGCTAATATACTTTTAGGTACTTGGTTTTATCCCCCTCATTTCTACAGAATTTGAATAGCTATAGCTAGGTACATGAATTTGTTATGCACCTTTTGCTCTGAAAACGCAAAAAAAAACTATAATACAAAACGAAATAAACAAATACCCTAAAAGCACATGTAGACCATATCTATGCAAATCTGCTTGACATTGTCTGTGTGAGTTCCTGACCTTAAGTGGGTCACACGTTAAAGTAAACCTAAATAATTAAGAAGTTCACGTCGAATTCCTCCCTTCCTACAGGGCTTCTCTTGGGCACGAACCATCTGCAAAAATAACTTGATTAAATTACCCCCGGAGGATTTTCTCCGATGATGACGGCAAGTTATAATAGGCTTTTGCTATTCCCATCCACCGCAATTTCACGCTGAAAGGGATAGGGATCCCAGAGAAGATTACAGTTTAACTTGCCTATTCCCCTGCCTGAATTACTGCTTTCTCTATTTGTCGGAGAGTCTAACAACTTTTGCCCATGCCATTTTCGGGGAAGTAAACAATCCTCGATTTTTTTCCCCTTTTTATGGCTGAAAGAAAAGTAGAAAGGGAAAAAGAGCAGGGAACAGGTCAGGTTCTGTGAGACATGTATCATATAAGCCGGCAAAGATACTTTTCCAGGATAACACACCATCATGAGAGAACGTGCGACACAGATCCTTTTTATGACTCTTAGATTTCTGGATTTTCTTCCAGAGTAGATTCGCAAACATCACATCATAAACATCAAAGGATACAAATCAAAAGCCACATGAAGAGAGGAGAAAGGGAATGTTGTGGAAAACTGGCAACCGATACGATTTTCCCAGCTTAAGAACCATTTCTTTTTCTTCCCCCGGAAAATCTCTGCCTATAACTAGCTGCTGTAGTAGTAGTAGTAGGGACACCGTAATGTGACGATGGGGTACCTACATACATATCAAAATTGGGTCTACTTAAACTAACAGCTTCGAATCTCTTCCCCCAAGAATGTTTTGATTCTTTGGAATTTGCTACAAAAATATTATTTCGTAAGAATGAATGCGGATGACAGAGGGAATTGTAATAACGCTGTGTAGTAAATTACCAAAACCCTGCCATATTCTATATTGCTCCTGCCAAAGGGTTCGCAATTTTTCTTGTGACACTTTCTTCCACAAAGAGAAAATAATTTTTGGTGGTTTCGTATCGGAGAAAATTTCCTGGCTGCTGGCTGGGATCTCTCTTTTTGGCTTTGACTTATTTATATTTCCCTTTCGGTTTTTCTCCTTCCAAGTCGAAGTTTTGCTTTCTATTTTTTTTAGTTACATTGCTTTTCAAGTGTTATGTGTGTACATAGTACAAGGTTCTCACAAATGAAAATAATGAAATTATATTATTAGACGTAGGTACATAAGCCAATTCCACGTGGTTGTTCATGTCTTGTGGTGGGTTCACAAGTGAGATGATTGCCTCAAAAAACTTTAAAAGGAACAGTTACATCCTTTCTCCCTCCTCCACTTTCTCCAGTTAATAGCACCATTTTTTATATTTGTTTTTCTTTTTTCGTCTTATCCGACTATGCTCGTAACATGAATTTAGTTTTCCAGCTTTAGATGAGATGAGATGTATTGGATAGTACGATATATACTACCTTTACTGTTGTTTCCCAGCCGCAAAACTGCTGCTTCTGAAAGCAGTTCATTTCAAAGGTTTACACTCAAGTAAGCATGTCCCTGGAAAAGAAAATTGCTATTTGCCACCAACAAACTAGCAACTTCACTTTACCACTCCAAAATGCAATGGAGAGGGTTTGGCTGGAGGGATGCAGTTGCAGTGGGGAGAAAAAAGGAAACCACGAAAAGCCATGAGCAAATATAAATGGCTCCTGTGAGCCCAGTAATTCCCTTCCTTGTTTGTTCAAGGAATTTTCCATCTCGGGAAGCCCGTTTCTTTTTGAAGGGGTATAGATGACATGGAAGGATGACGACAGTGATGGTGATACTTCTTCATGGATGGTTTGTAAGAAACGTCAGTAAAACAGTGGGATTATACATAAAACAGCATCAAAATCCCTTGCCGGATATGTACAAGAATACGCTAAAGGCTATTGAGATAGATGCAAAAAGGTATGAAAGATGAGAAGTAACTCAAAAAATTCCTTCCAGTCAATATGTTCATTTCAAGTGTGAGCTCAAAACAGTATTAAAACTTTTGCTTTCATTCTTGATTTTTTTTTCTGCTCAAAATCTGTTTGTAATCTAATCAGATGCGCTCTGTAAATTCACCTTCTTATTCAATTTATTCATGTTACGAAACTCGACCATATTCCTACTTTATTGCTGATTTCAGTACGCAGTGCAGATTGGTTTGATTATGTAGAATGCTGAGTTTGGTCAAAATTGAATTCTTACCTAGTGGTGAGTTAGGATCACTCTTCGTTTTCTGGTTCCTGCTGAAACTTCCTGAAGAGCTGGAATAATCCCCGCTGAATTTATCCCGCTCCTTACTCCCATTCCCATTGTTCGATGAGGATGATGCCATCCCAGTGGTATTATTGGATTCCTCTTCTTCCTCCATCAGAGGGTTCATTCCCCATTTTGCATTGTTGATGAGGCACTTTATACTGTTTGGCCCTCCGTCTAGCCGTATTCGAGGAATTTCCGTTGGCGAGAGTCCATTCTCACCGAACTGTTCAAATTGAAAATGTCAGAATTGATTAGAATCTAATGATTATATCACATCAGCTACTAAAATCATATTTACTACATATAGTAATTCATCTCTAATTCAACACAAATTTCAACTGAAAATTATATCTCTACAAAAAATAATCATCAAGCTAATTTGGTGTAGAATTAGACCGTAATTAAAACGCAGGCAAAATAAAAATTTATTTTAAAAAACCTGAAAAGAAATAATTAACTTTTTCATCCCTTAATGTCAGCTACAATATCCTGATAACGCTAAAAATCTATTTATAATTTTTGACAGCTTTGATAAAATAAAAGTTTCATATTTGCTTTGTTATTCAATAGGCTAATCTTAAAATGATGCGTTTTTTCATATTATGTTGAATAAAACGATACTTAGCGATGAGGAAGTAAAATTCTTAAAAAAAACTTAGTCGGGACAGTTTTGACGCTTACAAATCATACCAGCTAAAGCTCAATTGTTTAGAAAACTGAAAAAAATACATACTAAATAACGGAAACGTGCTTTTTTTAAAAATAACATGCAAAATGATAGACGGACACCATAAACTAGATTTTTTCTTCTTCGTTATTTTTATTTGATCGCATGCTACAGATTCCGCCGCTCTGATACAATAAATCATAATAACAAGAATCGCACAGCATAAACCCAGACATTTATGTTTACGTGTCCGAAATTGTAACTCATCATCATTACAAATACGACAACAATATACAAACTATGATACGACGATGCACTTCATGCTAAAACAAAATAAAGGATCATTGCAACTTATAATTCCCAGAAAACTTTGTAACATAAACATAGTATTCAATTTAGCTTGCTTATGAGTGAGTGAGGAGAACAATGTGTAGTAAAACAATAAAAAACAAAATATGTTACACACGCAACGTAAGCCTTAGCTTCCTGTGGTCACGACCGCAGCAGCACGAAAATTGACAGTTAACTGCTTGTTGACGAAGACGAGCAGGAACGATGTGCAATATCGTGACGATTTTTCTTTTTATTGCATGGGAAATAATGCGCAGAATTTGTTTTAAAATATAATACAATGGAGGGATATCGCATAACCACACTGCGGGCGTGCACAAGCAAACGCAAAAAAGAAACATTAAAACGGGTATTCCTTTTTTAAAGAAACTGCGAATATGGCGTGAGATACTCATTTTCAGTTTTGGCTAAAGTAAACATATTTATAGGGAAGTAAAACATAACGTGTTATAACAGATACGAGGGCATTTTGATTTCATATTCTCGAAAGAAAACAGAACTATTTTTATGATCCAAGAGCATAGTAAAAACAATACAATGAAAGCATTTTGGAAATGCCGGATCTTTTCAGTTAACTATTTCAGAAAAATTGCCTATTTGACAAAAATGAACTAACAAAATCAAGTAAATAATCAGTCCACCCCCTATTTTTCTTTCTCTGATTTGTTGCGATCGTACGTGCATGCAAAGGGTAAGCAGAGATTGTATCAGCAAAAGACAAAACCAATCAAGATTTGAACTGAAATCCATATTAGAAGAGAAAAATCCGGGGATTATGTATTTGGTTGATACGTGGATATATTTAAAGAAAATGGACAAGATAAACCCTTGGAAAAACAATCACGAGAGAAAGAAAAGAAATGAAGATGACTTATTTGGTGATGTTTGGGACGCAGTATCAGCCTCAAAGTAAAAATTCGGAGATTTCAGAATCAGTAAATATAGAGAACGACCCCAGAGGCTTGTATGCCATTTTGGCTCAAAACGAAAATCACAATCAAGAAATCATACGTACAGAATCTTTTCTCGGAACAAAACAAACAGCATGTTCTCCTCCAACAAAGAAACAATCAAGTACAGAGAAAAAATCAGGAACTGTAACAACAACGGTACAGAATAAGCAAAACAAACATTAGCAACAACATGTAGCAGAACAACCTTCATTCTCACATCGTTTTATACTGTAGACATACAGACCCTTACGAAACGGTTACCCCCACTCGAGTATTATTAGTCGGCCACCCTTGCTTAATCATCTGTCGACAAAACTGGCAAATAAAAAAAACACACGAAACATCCAAAGCCCAAAAAATCGTGTACTCTGCAACAATATCAAAACAAAATGACAAAGACAACAACGGAAAAGCAAAGAAACATTTAATCCGAAATGTAATATCGCGTAATACATGCTTCAAGACATCCACATATTAACAGCATGACCAGACAGTTAAGAAATATAGAAAAGAAAAAAATCAGATCCTCAGATCTAAAACAACTGGAAAGGATTTAGGGTATACCTAATCACTGCATCAAAGTAATTGAAAAACGCTGACTTACGAAGAAACGAAAAAAAAAAGAAAACAAAAAGGAAAGCAGTGACATTACAGTAGTACTCTTTGTTAATACGATAAACTGACTGATGACGAGAAACATGAATTATATTTTTTGGGGTGAGTTTCTTTGCTTACCACGTCCGTTTGAGTCCTTGGGCGAGTAGGCGTTCCGGGAAAGATCTACAGAAGAAGAGAGAAAGTCACATCCACAAACAAATTCCCGAAAAAATATAGAGAGAAAGAAAGAAGCTTTTCCCCTCTACTTTGTATATTACAATTCTAGACTCAAAGTAAAGCCAATGCACACTTTGGCTCCTCTATAAACACGAGGAAACTGCTACGAGGAACTGCACTGGAGCCTTTGAAATTTTTGTTAGCATTAGTCCTGTTTATAGCTGAGGTAAGGGGAAGGAGTTATATAAATAGACAGATCCATTTACTCTTGTTTTTATAGCTTTGTAGCGGGCTTACAAAGAAAGAGAAGGAGTAAAGAAGAAACAAGCAAATGTTCAATTATGTGCTTTACAACTACTAATTTAACAATCCTTCCAAGAAAAAACAAAAAGCAGAAGCTCCCAACAATATATTTTATTTTCTCTTGATTTTATTGCTCTTTGTGTGTTTAACTTAATTTCCTTAATGCTCTTAAGTGGTCCTCAAGAAACTCGTAATGATGGGGCAAAACTGGTGGGAGGCTTGTAGTATACTGATAAATTATAGTATTGTATTGTGTAGTGGGGCTTGTGTATTTCCAAATGAAACCAAGTTTCCTTCCTCCCAACATCAGTGTCTCGTTTTTGTCCTGTCCTCTGGCGAAAAATTTTGAACGGAAATTACTCCCATTTTTTCAGTTCAATTTATAAAACTACACATAATGTACAACTTTACTTTCACCCTGCACCGCTGCATGTGACATATCATTTTTATATAACTTTTGGCATCCTACTCTAAAATGTGATGCCTTTTTACAACAAATATACCTCGTACAACATAAGTTTACACTATAGATAGACCTACATGAAATGTCTCCCATTTGCGAATGGTCACACCAGGGTTTTTCCTCTTTCTGGCAGATAGCTGAACAAAACCATCGGTTGGGCTTTGAATAGGTATTGATGTTGGAACCAGCACCAACGGAACTGATAATGGTCTCGTAGAAAACAGTATGGATGGTTTTCTGGCAAGGAAGTACGAATTCATAATAGCTAACCACTTGTCACTAATTTTGAAGAACCTTTTTCACCATTCCAACATCTCAAGGATAAAAAGTGTAACCACAATTTGCCGGTTCAGTTTCAGCGTTACGTTTTCAAGCTACCTCACAAAAGAATTGTTATAAACTAGTATAGATAGGTACGTTTCAATATTGGGTAACTAACAACTAACAACGCACTTTTGTATTTTAAAACGTAACCAAACACTGCCCAATTTTTAAGAAATACGCTTTAGACTCGTTGCGGCTACTGCATCTTTTGTAACCACCCACCACAAATCATTTTGTTACTCTAATTTCCTTACTATAAAACTATGATGTTCCTAAAAACGTATTTCTAACGTTCAATATTACGATGAAATATTGTTGTGTCCGTGTCGGCAAGTTCAGACTATCACTTCTACATTAGCAATGGTCAAATGGTCAAGGGTAAAATAGATTTCGACACGACTGACAAAGAACGATTTTTTATATTTAATCGAATAGATCATTCCTCCGCGAAAGCTGCATAGTAATGCTTTTGCCTATGTCACTTCCACAATGCTCCCTTCGCCTTCGTTTTAACATCAAATCATTTATTTTCTTGCATGCACTTCATTAATATCCTAATCTCTTGTAATCCTATCATCATCTTGCATCCAACATCATCATATATTTTCATGTACTCAAGTTTCCGTTAGTTGCTGAGTAGCAAGTGGACATTCTAGCCATTCACATATTTCACTTCATCCTATCATTTTCAAATACGCATTCTAAATCGAAATCAGATACTCAAGTGTAAAATGACAAGAAAATGAGGCTGAAAGGTCAGTGATAGGACTGTCATTCCTAGACGCTAGCGGCCATTGTCAAGTAGATAAGTTGCTGAAATTTTCACATGACACGAAAAGAGATATCAGTTTAAAAATGAAGATATCTTCATCGTAAAGCTATGATTTGATAAGCAATAGTCCATGCTCCCTCCTCCATATGCCCAGTAGTAATTCCCCTTAATTGAATGTTATCATCATCCCAGACATGCGAAATGCGTAACCCGAGAATATAAAGGAGGTATACACATGCAAGAACTTTATTTTTAAACCGATATATGGGTAGGAAATGCAAAAGCTACTGTTTATCTAGATATGTCTGAAATAATAAAAAATGGGCTTCCAGTTTCTAGATATATTCACAGTGCGACACCATTCATTATGCTTAATATGCAATAAAACTGGCTCAGTTAAGGATAAAATTACTTGATCAACTTCTTCCTTTTTATAAGCATACCTAAGTAGGTATATTGTACCAGTTGAAGACACGCAAAAGGCATAGCCAGCGGAAAGCAGCTTTAAGGAAATAATCATCCCGCCGCTATCATCCAAAGCGCTGGCCTATCACACTTTATTTACTATTATTGTTCTTATTTTGTATTTTAATTCCCAAAGCGAAAAAAATGCAGGAAGGCAGTTTGAAAAAGTAGGGATTGCACAAGACATTTTATTTCTCGAAGAAGAAATTACATCCATATTTGAAGTTCAGCTCATCAAGTTAGGCTATAAAAAGATAGCATGATTTTAAATGAAGATTGTCTAATCTAGGTCTGTTGTGCTTTTCTCTTTAAAGTGGAGACACAACATCGTCAACCATCAAACAATAATGCGTGATTATTCTGGCGCTTCCTTTACCGGTATGATAATTTCGCGTCTTTTTTTTGCATGCTTGCCATTACTAATGAAATTGGTTTAGGTATTATTTGTTTGATTTCTCTATTTCATTAGCAAATTATGTGATGGCTTGAATGGATGAGTAAGAAAGGAGCGGATGCATAATAATATTAAACAAACAATCCATTTTTTTTACTGAAAACATAAACATACCAGTTAAGAGAAAAAGTAGATCATTGGTCATGTCATAAACATCTCGAAGAAGATATCCCCGGCAGAAAAAAAATCAAGTACATTTATAACCCCAAGTTTTTTTATATGCTAATCTTAATGCAACATGTAATGAAGATAACACGATTGGGGTGCAGCTTGATAACACCTTAATTTCACATCATTAAGGTATAAAATGAAGTGAAAAAATTATGCATCCATGAAATAGGAATAATTGTACTTTCTTATCAGGATTATTATCACCCCACATGGCTGCCAAAAAAAAGTTAATCCAACTTTAAACCACAAAAACAGAAATTTGAAACATGGCTAGTGATGATAATGATATAAAAAATTGAAATTCGCCATAAATTATAAAATGCTATTAAGCAGAAAACACAACATCGAAAAAAAACCAGAAGAATTTATGTACCTAATAAAATTTGACCCAGTTTGCTGGATTGACCATGCCAAAAGGCACAAAACTGCAAACATTTATGATAACAACAAATAGCAACTCCTGTACCTAATTAAATTAGGAACCCAAGATAAAATATCGTCATAAAAATTTCTTCAATTACACATTTCAAGTGTTGCAAACGATGGCGGAATATCTTAGCTAGAAGGAATGCAGAAATTGAAAAAAAACACAATTAGCTGAAGGATAGAAGAATATTCATTTTCACTTTTTTCTTGTTTGGGTAAGGCAGTTTCTAACTTGTCTTCCGAACCGTCGGCACTTTTTCGAGAAATGACAACCAGGTGTAGGAACACCATCATTTTCATTGCCACACGTCAATATAAATAAGCAAAGTGTACAAAGCCCCTTCTGGTTTGACCGAAAATCTTTTTCTAAAGGAAAACTAGTTTTCATTGAGTTCTCATTAAATAAAAGTAAATCAGCAAGAAATGGAAAAACAATGCCTGCACATAGGTAAGTAGTAAAATTATAGCCAATGGATATGCCAAAAAAACAATCGTAATCTTCGGTACACACCTCAACATACATTTTACCCGAGTTTGCATACATTGCAATGTTGCGTTACTTGTTCTATGTTACGTCTCCAAATGTCAATCCACATTTCTTTTGCGAATAAATTCATGTAAAACCACAGTGCTTCGGACAGATAGCCAAAAAACCATGCATGCAAACAAGCAAGTTGGCTTACACAAAGGTAAACTGATCGCATCATCAATCTATCGAACTCGATTTCTGTAGCTTGAGGCACTAACTAAAGATTGCCTACTCAGATCGGGGTAACGAAAAGAAACAAACATTTGAGATTACATGATTTTCGATGATAGGGCTGAGAATAGACGATAGCGAGGTGCAGACTATGACATTCATAGTTCGGCATTTGGCAGGAAAAAGAAAACTATGCAGATTTTAATATTTTTTGTAGAGATTTCCTTTTCAATGCGAAAAAATTCTCGATACTTCAAGAAGTGCTTCAGTACTCCGAACCACAACAATAACTAACCATAGTATCCTATCGTGGTCACTTATTATCCACTTTGTATCGAAGAGAAAAAAAAACAAGTAGATTTTTTATGCTGGGTCGGGTAAGCCAGTTTTCAGAGGATGATATAAGTACCGTTACGCTGCAACCTAACGATTTTACAATCAGCCCATTGATCATCATCAATTTTACAAGTAATTTTTAACAAGTTGCCTTCAGGGATGAATGATCTCAATATAGGTATGCGCATTTGCAAACATGGAGGTGGTGGTGGTTATATCGAAAACAAAATGCATGAATTAATTAAACATACTTTGAGATGAAAAATAAAATCTGCAAAAAAACTGTTGCTAATTCCCTTCACCATTTATAAATGGAATTATTGAAGATTATATAATGTTTTGCATCCATAATTACGAATCTAGTTCATGTAGGTAGTGCAACGCTACAATAATGAAGTTGGCAGCATCATTCCTACGATATTATCTATTTACATAATAGTTGTTTACTTAATAATTTAATTTTTTGGTAATTTCTTAAATCCTTGAATATAATTTCTTTGCCTTAGTGCACAAATATGGAAGTATAATTCCTTAATTTCAGTTTGCCCACATAAAATACTTTTTATATTACAAAACAATCTTTACCTTTTACTTATATAAAAAGTTCGATACATTCCTATTACAGGACGGAGGATGGATGATGAGAATACGCCTGAAAGTTTGTATTTGGTTAAAATGAAAGGAAATTACACACTCTAGTCAGTCAAGCGAATGCCGCATGGGACCGATATGTTGAAAATGTCATAAATCACCCAATAGTTTGTCTGCTGAACTATTGCACTTGCTTGAGCTGCGTTTGCTAACTTTTCAAGTGGTTTTTTTTACAAACATGATAATTTTTGTTTTGAAGTTGGTGGGCAGATAAAGGCGGATTAGAATTACTGTAATTATTACTTTATTATTGCTAGCAGCAGGTAATTAACTTATGAGCTTGCCTTCTTCCTTGTCATTATGTATCGTAATCATGATTTTAGAGTCGAAGGCATCGCCCATGTTTAGGCATAATCATATTTGCTGTGGTAAGAAAAGTAGGCAATATCGTTACGATATGACTGAGGCAAATTATTTTTTCTAAGAATGATATGATGATTGGGCGGAAGCTACAAAGGGATGGTGCTAATGCAGCAATAAAATTAATAAAAAAATCTTCTTCGTGATTGTAAGTAAAGTATTTGACGAGAACTAAAATTATGTGTTTTCCTTAAATTTCTGCTTCACTGCCGGTTTCTCACATTATGTCAAATGAACCCTACAATCAATTATGTACAATATTTATATTTGTGTCCACCATTAAGAATAGTATGGAATTGCGTGCGTTCAATCAAAAAAATTATCAACAAAAAATTTGAATTTCGTAATAATAATCAATGCCTATATAGCACTTATATGAAGTTATGCGTTTCATAGCATATCTCCTTTCGGATGTTGAATGAAGACCGGTATATACATAGCTTTCTGCGTCCAACAATGCAGTTTTAAAAAAGGAAGAAAACTAGCACAGGAACAGTTCAATAATAAATAATTGCTAGTGTCATTGTTTAGATGTGTACACACATCCCTACATATTTGTATTTACATTTGTCTGCTATTGTATATCCTTTTTTAAACGCGCAGTCAGGTAGACTATCTGGCAGTAATCAACATCCGTTAGATATTGCACGGACGACAATGACAGGTTCAGCGTGTGAATCTCATCAGCCACAACAGTACAATCGTTTCATTTCCTATTCCTGGTTTTATCCAATTTAAGGCTTTGTTTTTCTTTCAATGCATTCCTCTATAAAGTTCTGTGTGTAGTTCTTATATTTATATTTTACTGTCACAGACTGAAACATTTTTATTTAATAACAAAATTGTTGTAAACCTACATTCGATTAAAAGGAAGTGATACAAGATACGTGAGCATGCAAGACATGAGCCAGATACTCGGAGTAAAGATAATGTTCAAATATTAACCTTAATTCAACTGTTAATGTAAATTGTAAAAATTGGTACGTCTTCAAATGACAAGTTTTCACGTGAAGTAGGTATTCACACAACGCGTGGGTTTTCAAATCACCGATACACTACAACATAGTATTTAGATTAGAGAAATAAATGACTAGGTATTTTCTGCTTGTTTACTTTGGCAAAAGGTCACCTCACCTCTGTAATATACTGACGCAGGTGTAAGTACCTAAGTAAGTATCCAATCCGGTTCAGATTTTTAATGGGAAGTTAATTACTGACGCTTCTGGCCTGCCTTAAGTGTCATTTCCTTAGACATACGAACAACGTATGTGAGTTTGTTCTTGTTATGCCTATACCTATGTCACGATTCTAATACTCCCACATATGCCCCTTTGCCATATGCAATTAAAAGTTCATATTTCAAAGTTGTTTTCGTATTCTTTCTTTGATGTAATTAATCAGCAGGATTGATTTGTAGAAGGTTAAAAAATCTGTTATGTTTTTCCACTCTATAAAAAACACAGCCAGACCAGACCTACTTTTCTGCAGAAAATCATGAATGGACAGATAAAAGCGGATTTTTATTTTACGATAAAATATTCACACATGTGCATCAACACGTACGCTTGAATTATTTCCTTTTACCTCCTAACCAATTATGAGGATGAAGCCCCTTAGGAATTAAAAAAAATATTACATATTATCTGATTTTCACCAAGTTGCACTTTTATGGCAAGCTATCTACTGCTCTTCTCGAAGGAAAAACAGTGAACCTGACCATACCAAACCAATACATGGTTATTTATTACTTTCCAATGAATGAGTCGGCGGGTGCCTCAGTAAAAAAAGGGCCATGGTTTGCTCTTCAAATCAAAACAGTACCGACTGCGGACAGCGTACGTGATTTTCTCGGTCATTAGTATACTTAAATTATGTAGAGTGGATCGGGCAGAATTTTCTAAAATGACCTGCCCTACCATTGTAGCACAGGTCCACCATTTTACGTGGGTGGACAGCTTACAAACTCTCTGACAGGTTAAAAAATGCTTCTTGATTTGCCCTTAATACCAGTCATATTCATATTCTAGTTTGTGCTCCTCCACCTTCCTTTTCAGTACACTTTTTCTTCGATTGGGATGAACGGGATTAAAAAATATCGAAGTATGCTGTCAATGATTAAAATAATCCATCAAAAAGTTAAAATCGACTAGGAGGAAAGTGGAACTGATTTCAATCCTGTCTTTATATTGTTGACCAACAAAAATGACATTGTTATTGTGAGTGATGGGCTGGGATGATGAGCGAAAATATCAACAATGCAGACATAATCAGTAGCCTTGCAGCTCAATAAGTCTTCTTTTCATACAGTTTCTGGTCTCATTCAATCAATCATCTTATAATATTTTAATACACCAATCCTACACTAATATGTTGGTGACTATTTGAAGGAAAAAAATGATTTATGATGGGAAGCATCATTTCGCTGATCTAGTTTAGCAAGGTAACGTGGATTAATTCTTAGGGCTATGGCATAGCCACGTTGATCAGTCACAGTCACATCGCGACGAAACGGCAAGATACGAAGGGACTGACAAGAAGAGAGAGCAAAAGCATTTTCATTTTGATATAATAATATAGTAATTTAGCCTAATAGCATGTCATTATTACTCTCCCGCTGAGCTTTATGGGAAAAACTGAATTTTATATGGATGTAGACTAAATTTATTTTAATAAGACAGCTAATATAATTATGTGCATCCTTTATTGGAAATCATTAAATGAAAGTAATAAAACTGTTGTTGAATGATAATAAATATATATAAATATTCATATCCTTGTTTATAAGCTCATTATCCGCAGCCACATGGGTAGATATATACCTAGCTACAAGTAGTCGTGTTTTTTGATTGATCGACAGAGAAATACGGTGAAGAAGAAGAATAAGCATACAGAGACATC
>JAQGAI010001836.1:0-13631 GCA_034696905.1 Lepidocyrtus violaceus
CACTTCAGTAATGCAGCAGCAAAATGACTTGTTCTTGTTGGTTCACAACTGACTTCAGATGAGGACACACATGAAAAGGAATAAAGGAGCTCAAATGTCGTTTCCCTCTTGCTTTCTCTTCTTGCACTCGACTCGTCTCAATCTCTTCCTATTTGTAAATGCAGCGCGTAGGTACATCGGCATTTATGTATAAGATGTCGAGATGATGATGATGTGATCCTGTTTTTACTTGACAAGAATTATTTTCCTGTCTCCCTTCCTTGTTTTGGCTTATTTTTCTGTCCTATCCAATCTTGTCTTCTTTTGGCTTGGCTTTTTCATTTTCCTAACTTAATGATTATAATGATACAGTGACTGCCTCCGCTGCTGCTGGCAGAGTTGAAAGCAAATTGGAGATAATGTAGTAATCCATTTTTATAAATTATCGTAAACATTCTCAACTAATTTAATTTCTCTCGTGCGCTTTTGGCATCCTCGTCATCCTTTTGTTTACCCTTCTGGTAGAGATTGCCAAGTAGTTCAAACAAAGACTGGAGATTAAATAGTTTTCTGTTCGTGCCATTTTTTAATGCAAAAGTCAAAAAGAAAGTGGCTCCAGTAAAGTAATGAGCACTCCCGTAAATTCTCAGGCTAATAACCGTAAAGTTATAAGCATTTCATAGAAAAGTGCGTACATGCATTAGAAATTCAGCAGCAAAGCAAATTGATTTCTACTTTAAAAAATAACTAATACACATGATTTTTTATTATCATTATTGTGAAAACCCAGACACTTACGTCAACTAGGACACCAGGTCGGCGAAATGTCGTAATAGGGTTGTTTCCAGCTTGGGGTGTGTACCGAAAAAACTCGTGATTATCCTTGTACCATTTGACCGAATACAGCTTTTCCCCTTCATCGTCAAGCCGGAATTCGCAGGCTAGCATGACGGAGCTCCCCCTTATCCCAGATTGGGGGACGGTAATGCTCTGTAGACTTAGCCCCATCACTACCACCAGCATACCTAAAAACAAGTACAAAATGACATTATTGAATTTTCCATTTAAAAGAAAACGGGGAAAGCAGAAATGACGCGAATGGCCTATATTATAAACATTTATTCATAATCAAGCTGTTTCAAGTTACAAATCTAAAGAGGAAAGAATGTATGCTAATGATCCATCCATACATATTTTCAAGTACCCTGCTCAAACAAAAGGGAAAGACAAAGAATACTTTCTAACTTGAAGTGTTTGAAATATGTCGATCACCGGGCCTCCATACCATCACATCCTGACAAAGAACAAAAAGGAAAAAAAAGATGAGTAGTAGATGTTCTACATCAACTCCACACATCATCGTCAGAAAAACATCACAAACATATCACATCAAGAGCAGACCAGATATTTGCCAGCTGTTCCCTACTTCACATATAATCAGCATCATCCTTCGTACCACACGACACCGACACGAATGACGTGAAGATTATAGCAATGATGTCTGGAAAAAATGTTCCCCCTTTCATGACATAAAGCACTTTTAGCCCTAGCACCTAAAGTAAATATACATGGCAGTGGCAGTACATGCGGCCTAGTATAGTCAGCCTAGTCTGTCCCTTATCACTTTTTTCGTCATCATCACAATCATCATACTTGTCATCCATCAGTAATATCTGAAGAACATCAGCACATTATACGACTCATGATTCTGGGAGATAATCAAAGGGGAATAGAAAAAAGAAATCTAGGAAAAAAATGGAGAAAGCAGCCAATATAAATTCCAAGCTACGGAATTCCTCACTTCCGTTTTCCTTTCTCCCCGACTTTTGTTTGGGCTGTGTCTATATATCTCTTCCTTTTAATTTTTTCTCTTGTAAAATATACAGTAGATATAGCCGTATATAAGGTGGTTGTTAGTCTTTGGTGTGGAGAAAACGAGGAGAAAAAATCCTCAAGAAAGGAGATAATAATACCAGCAATTTTTTTATGAGCTACCGATATTAAACACTGAAAAAGAAAGGACTACGATTGCCGACTTCCATTCCAACACCATCATAGGATCATCATGGTATCATCATTTTCGGCTGAGTTTTTTTATTACTATAAATCAGACTCAAACAGTTTTCTAGATATCCTTTCATGTTTTCCTCCCGTGCCTCTTTTGCTCATCGTCACTGACTGAGTGAGTTGAGTGATGTGCGTTTCTCCTCATCTTTACATGGAGTATTATTTTTTCTTCTAGTATTAGTAGTATTAGCTTACTTAATACAAAAAAAACGTCTTGAAGAAAGAGGATCCCGGTGAAAGTGAGATCTAAGAGGAAAAGGAGACGAGAAATACGAATCAAGCTGTGTGCGAAAGAAATCATTATCATCATTATAGCATCTATGGTTTAAAAGAGGAAGAAGGAGCTGGAGAATGTTGTAGATTAACACTCGCACTCACTCGTTGGTGAGTGAGTTTAGGAATCCTAACAAGGATCTTCAGTCTTTAAAGGCTAAAAGATAAAACAATGCTAAAGTACATTTAATGGGCAAAGCGTTTGTCTGGTTTGTAGTAGCCCCTTCACATTCTAGACAGTTCTGTTGATTTTGTTAATGTTCGTAAGTCGGGAGAAAGGTAAGTTGGTTTCCGCATTTGTGTGAAAGCGTAACAGTAAAACAGTACTTAAATGGGCACGAAGGTGGGAAGAATGTCATTGCACTGGTTAGGCAATGGGCATTCATAATAATAGGTGTAGACATTGTGGACCATGCTATTGACACAGTTATGAAACCATCTTGAAAAACTCAACAACATTTCAAAATTTTCATTAAATTCAAATAATTTTTATGCAATTAATTTTTGGACTTCCAACGTTTGATATAGGAACAAACTACGCATCTGCCTACCATTTGACGGACAGGAAATATATATCTATTTTAAGCAAGAATTTGTATGTAAGTATGGATGAGATGAGAAGAAACCAATACAAAACACATTATCACTTTCTTGTCTCTTTTTCGCCTCGGTTTTAGAAGTCTCATCATAACATCCCATCGCATTAATAGAAGAGATCGAGTTCCTCTTTTTTCCCTTTACGAGGCACGCCCAGTAAGGATCAGATCGGATTGCAAAGGCGTTTCTTCTAAGTATGTGACATGGAATGTCTCAAAGTGATCGGCATCCTTTTTCGCTGATCGTAATACCCTGCTTTCCCTTTTCTTAGTGAGATTTCACGAGAACTCTTGGAAAGAGGAATTTACTTTGTTTGATGATTAGTTTTCACGCATGCATGTAGGATATAGGAGGACTACCAGCAGAATCACTGCTTGTCGAGTCTTGTAAAATAGATTTGGGAATAGGAACTTCAAGAAAGTCTTATCTCCGTTTCCTCGTATTACTTGGAGAGGAAGCAATATGCTTCTCATTCAAAAGGGAGAAAAAGGGAATCTAGTGATAAAAATTAAATTTTTTAGACGAGGACTTTTTTTCAGCTGAAGGATCAATCATGTAAATATTGATGCATTTGTTTGTACTTTTACGAAACGGAGAGGAGGGAAGGGAAGAAATGTGGAAATCTTTAACACAAATTTTTGGAAGGAAAGCTTCCTCCGTGCCAAAAAACGGGCTTGGGTGTTACGTTGATAGAAGCTGATGTAAATTTATATTTTTGTGTCCTCTCATTTTTCACTTAGAGGGCTTTTGTTTTCCGGTCCCACTTGTTTAAGTTTAGTTTCATGTGCAAATCCTTATTTACTTTTCCCTTTTTTCTCTCTCGCTCTTGTTGTTTAGTAGGAAGTGTAATGTAATAAATATGGTAATACTTAACAAAAACATTCTTTGAAGCAAAGGATCACATCCTTTACTTCCATCACATCTCAGAAGATTTCCAACAGTTGCTAGTATTTATAGTGAAATCTAAGCTTCTACAGCAGATACGCAGAAGATATTTTGTATTCCAATTGAATCAACCCACTTACGATATTCCAATTGAATTGTTTAAAAAAATTCTTTCCTTCCGTCAATTTTTGTTGAGTCGGACACTGGAGCCACAGTTGCAGCTGGTTTTTAATTTCGCCTCTGACCACTTGATATCTTGCAGGATTGAACCAAACAGCTTGCATAATCTAGTTCAGTCGATTGTTTTGTATTTAAATATGAACACTAAATCAAAATTGAGACATTACCTACTCATTTTCATTCCATTGTGATAAAATTGACTCTCCAACAATTTGCCAATTTAGTTTCAATAAACCCACGCCACTTTCTTCTTAATTCTTTCGCCACGATTTTACCTCAAAGCTTATAGAAGTGTGATAAAACACATCATCCAAACAACCGCGTAAATCTTTCAATACAACATTAAATACTACGCAATAAATGCTGCCCCGTTTCCCGCCGCAAGATGATAGCGTTTTTTTATTAGTGTGAGAAGGAAGAAAGAAAGTAGCCGAATCAAGGCTCCAATTTTTTCTCCTTTGTATCCTTCTGAATCATTCTCCTGTCACGTTTCCAATTTATTCCGCTCTTCTCATCCGCTTCCCACAACTACTCACAATGAGACAAGGCGAAAGAGCAGCCTTTCGTTCCCTTTACCAGGGAATTTTTACTTAGACTTTTGATAGGGAAATAATTGTTTGACTTTGATGAAATGAAATTCATGATTTGTTTGAAGAATGAGTTGTAGTTGGAGCTGTGCACACAACGTTTTTTATGTATCGAGTCAGGCGCTGAATAGGAGAAGACGTGTGGAAAACGGGTAAACGGAGGAAATGAAAAGAAGCTTTTATAAAAAACAGAGATACTGGGGAAAGCGAAGAAAAGAGTTATGGGTCCAATAAGTACGTTTACGTTTCACTGAAAACGGGAAAAGTAAGCAAAGTTTTTTATTCTGGAAGTGGTGGTTGGCGGATGATGGTGATGATGTAATGATGGTGGTAGTGGCGGTACTACCCTGTTACTTTTCTTGTGTCAGATTCCGCTCGGGAAAAAGTAGGCGCTGACAGGCTTATGTGTGTGTACGAAAGGTAGCTAGCTATCTTTCTCCCATCTCTTCCTCCAACTAAAACAACCAACCCACTTTTTACAACTTAACATTGCTCATTCTTGGAACGATCCGGGAGGAGAAGGAAACTGAAGGCATATGTACTTTTGCTGGAACGTTTCTTCGAGTGAAGCTTGTTTTTAGATATGGATGGAACATTGGCAGTTTTAGTTGTACGCTTTCTTTCCAAGAAAATAGATAAGACTTGGGTTATTTCACGCTTTCACTGAATATGCATGTTCATCGTACTTTATTCCTAAGAAAAGGTGAAGAAATGTAGATTTTTTAGTAGACTATGCGTAAAAGGGAAAGTATAAGAAAAAGTACAAAGTAAAATAATAATATTGCAACCATCATCATTCATTATTACGGTAGTACCGTCTGGAGCCAGCCAATTTAAACACCAAAAAAAATTTCATCATCCTCGTTCAAGGAATTCATGAGAGTTGAGCAACAAGACCTTGTCCGTATCTCATAGGTAGCTACTTATATGCAAAGTGGGGTGACTCAAAATTCTAGAAATGGCGATGACGATGATGATGCTCCTGCAACAACTTGCAACTTTTATCCTCCATTTTCCTCTTACTTCATCTGCCAAACATCACTTCATTTCCATTCAAGTGCTCAGCCACTTGAGGGAAAGGCAACAAATGAGCAATTCATAAACTAATTGTGTCGGGATTTGCCTCTAAATGTGAAGCGTATTGCAAGGGGAAATGAAGAGAAGAAGAAGAAAAAGAGGCGAAAAGTGAGGGAGAAAGTGAGTGAAAGAGCCTATATAGAAGTGCCTATCTACATGTTCCAGTTTTGCATTATTACGTTACACATACAACAATGAAGAGGCACACGCACCATGAGCATAATAGCAATTATACCTAGTCTTTCATTTCCGTGCCTTGGCCATCTCTCTCTTTCCCTGGCAAACAGTGTTCTGGCCTGCGGTCTCTCCAAATATTTTCTTTAAACTAACTAGGAAAAGAGGGAAAAGGGCTCCAGAGCAAACTCCATCAAGACGATAGAATGCATTCATGTAAATTAAGGAAAAAGTGGCTGGATGTTTGCATTAAACAATTTACATTCATATTATGAACGAAGAGGCCTTTTATACTTGCTCCATTCCCTTCAGGAATAAGCTGCCATATAGCATTTCTTTGAGAGGGATAATTAAAGGAATAGAGTTTGGGAAGAGGGATGTTGTTAGATGGAATGTGACTTTTTCAAAATGGTTATTATTGTCTTTTATTAGGCACAGTGTTGTTACCCCCCGCTCTTCCCCGTTAGGTATATGTATATGAGTAAAAGTCAAGTTATTTAGGTGGCATGGCATGGCATACTTAAAATTCATGTTATTTTACGGGGAAAGAAAGTTTTCAGTTTTTACCATTCTCCTCCCAAACAATGTTAGATATTTGGCGCTACAAGGGGGAACGCAAGCTCCTTCTGGAAACTTTTACAAGGTGGCTTGAATACTTGAAGAATGGTGGAATTATTCACATAAAGACACAATTTGGTTAAATTTTGCAGGAGTCTTAAACATATGAGCCTTGGTGGGACCGCTTGGAAAACTATGTAGGCTTCGTCGGCTTCACTATAAACCACCACCACCATCCGGACTTCCCAGAAGGGATAACTACCTATTTAGATTTATAAATACCAATTGAGGAATTTGTTTTTCAAGAACTGTATGTTCATGGAATGCAGAGTTGGGGCGATAAAATTTATGGCAAAATTTTCACATATCCACTATATTTATACATATGTAGGTACCTATACGTATGAACTACGCAATGCACTCTAATATAAATAGCTGCTTGGGCTTTCTCCAGATCTACACATTAAATACATCATGAAAAATCAACATCATAAACGAAAACAACTATAACGAAAAGAAATTAGGCAAACGCAGTTATACGAGTATTACTGATACCGTATGCTGACTTTTTAATTTTATTCAGTTCAGAGTCTGCAGCAGCCCATTCTCTTATGCGTAGCCTTTTAGACTATTTCTAGAAAAGTCATAGCATAACCGTCACAAACCGCCAGGAAAGGCAACCAAGAACGATATTTTTTTCTCAAATCCGATAAGTACCGGTGGTGGTGGCACTAAGGCAAGACAGTCAGTTGCCAGCAAACAAGAGAAAGATTTATGTGAGACTCTGGCTTCTATTCTATACCTAGTTTAAAAGTATGTATAGCTAAAAAGGTAGTGTTTGTTAGTTAGCGTGTGCTTCTGTCGGCTCGAAACAATTTCTGGCATTGCATAATGTGTGATCTTAATTCAAGGGGAATTACATGATGTCTTCTGTCATGTTCCGTGGAAGATTAGAAATTACAAACATTGGTGGATTCATCTCCTCCTGTAAATTAAGACAGGTTGGTTTGTTGGCTTCTATTGTATACCGTATTTAGCTGTTGTGGTACGCCTCTCATGGCAAGTGCTAAAGTAGATTCTTCCTTAATTAATTATTCATAGAAAAGTAGGACAAAATAATATACGGAGGTGTGTGAACCATTTGTATGAAAAGTATTTTATGTCTGTGCAAATATTAAGAATAAATTTTGTCACATGTCGGCTTCCAAAACATGAAGTGATTAACTTACCTGACTGAATAAACAGGAGATGAAGAAGTAGCTGGAAACAGAGCCACGAGGACAAGGTACAAGGCAATAAAGTCCATCGGTGAAATTTGTTGTAGTTCATCTCCTTGAGTAGTGAAGCCATTTTTTCCTTCTGCAAAAACTTCCTGTTTTTTAGCTTTGATGTCAAATATTTTTTAGCCTACAGTGAAAGCACGGAAACTACATAGTTTATCTTCATGCTGTAAACAAATGACACAATTTTCTCATCTATTGTTATAAAATGTGGAGTGAAAACGGGAGAGTAAAAAAAGTTACTCTTTTTTCAGAGGTTTCCAACTTTTTTCTTCTGGATTTTGGGAAAAGACTCGCTGCTTTTTTATAGATCAATAAATCTCCTGTGTGGTGAGATGAGCTCGGCTTCCAAGCAGGGAATAAGAAAAATTGTGTTCTCAAAAACGCTCCCACACAAGGCAAGCGACAGCAGAATGAAGCGTTTCTCAGCACTAAACCGAAGAAAATATACTTCTCCGTCTCAGTGACAGTTGTCTAGTCTATTGTGTAAAAGTGTGAATAGTTTATTCATGCATAATTTTATAAACAAATACATAACTCCGCTGCGGCGGTCATAGAGTTGACACACAGCTGTTGATCCGGTGGAGAAAGAGATGAATGCATAAGTAATAGAATATGAGGAGACAAATATAGTTTATGTTTGTGTTATTTTTTTTTTCCAAATGGAGAACAGAAATGTTTATTTTTACTGTTCGTATTTTTTTGTCAAATTCAGACAGACAAGCATAAGGTTTTTATTGGACACACACGCACAATAACACTTTGTGGTTGGGAGAAAATACCCCTTTAGTTTTTTATAAAGTTGGCGGGATGGTTATGGTGAAAGTAGTATACTTCTTTATGACGGCGGAATATAAGACGACAGTTTGAAAGAGTGGAAAATTTTCTGCGTAATAATATTTGGGGTTTCCCTTTTTCACAGGGAAACGCTCTTATTTATATACGGTTACGTTTGTTTATAAAAAAGAGCAGTGTAGTGGCAATAGGAAAAAAAGTTCTGGTGCCACTTGTGACTCCGACTTGGTCTCCAGTCAGTTTTGGTTTTAGTATGTGGCCAGTACTTTGGTTCCTCTTTGGTTGGTGTCGGTGCGTCAGCAGTTTTTACTTTTTTTCTCTTTTGACTTTCACTCACTTTCACTTTTCCTTCTGTATTAAATTCGCACAAGTTACTTATATTTGGAACAGTGGGATGGGATGAGTGCGGAGAAGAGCTTAAAGGTTTTTTGTTCGTTTTTTCATTCACTTTAATAAGACTGCTGCAATGTCTGTTGGATGCGATGCACATTCACATTTTTCTTTATAAAAACAATTTCCCAGAAAATGTAGGTTAGCTTCCGTATGAATCTTCTCCCTTGATAAGCTTCATTTGCACTTCCAGAGCCGCTGCAATACCATACGTCTTCGGTACGTCACTGTCTTTCCCTTCCTTTCTCTCTCTCTCTCTGTGCTTATATAACAGATGTAGTATTTTTCACCAAGAGATTATTAACGTTATTTGATACTTGGGTAGAATAGTAATGAGATGGGGAAAGAAGAGATGCTACTGGACAGCTGAAAAATAAAAAGAGGAAAATCTTCTTCAATCTTTCTGTAACATCCACATGTTTTAATATCGGGGGAAGAATGAATGAATTCATGAGCTCCATATTTTATACCGAGAAACGCTGAAGAGTAAAAGTTGAATAACATTTTTATTCTGTTTTATGCTCTCTCCTATCGTTTTCGTTGAAAGATAAAAAAAAGTTTGTCGACATATGAAACTAAAATATACTTACATACATACTTATAAAACGACGCAATGGAAAACCCAACTCTTTTCTTGCATTGCTAAGTATATAAGTGAAGTTGAGTTGACTCAAAGCTGAACCCTAAAAAAAGCAACAGTCAAGTAAGTGAAAGCCATGGAGGCGGAGGGAGAAAAAAAATATAAGGGAGTGAAGGAAACTATTAAGAACACTGCTTGTAAAAAGAAAAGAAAAAAATCTCTATCCCATTGACTGGAAAGAAACAAGTTAACTTTTTTTTTCTTCTCTCCCTTTTTGTGTAATCGGAACACAACGAGAGAGAAAGTAATCGTAACAAATTCTCCCAAATAAATAAATACTAGCTTAGGAGCATACCAGAGCCGGGCTTGTCTTTGTATTTTTTAGCATCCTTCCGAAAACGAAATCAGTATATCTGGAAGAGACTGTGGAAGGGATACAAAAAGTGAAGTCTTTAGGAGAGCTCCTAATATAAATTCAACTTAAATTGTTTTAGATAACTATGCTCACTACTCTGGAGAAAGTTTTATATTCGAGCTGTTTAGTAAAAAAAAACAAGAGAAAACTATTTTTTTCCTTAAGAGTTTGCCAGCTTCCTCCACGAAATCTTTAGTCTTCAGAAGATATTATGTACATACGAAAGCACCCTAAATATATAGGACGCGAATTCACAATGCGAAGAACTTTTTGACACATTTTTCAGCCTATTTCCTAAATTCATTTGTTGATATGCGTTTCTCATTCCTCTAATGAATTAGCTGGTGAGTGAAAGCATTAGAAATTTTCCTCAAATCCAATTGCGCCAGCAAAAGTGAAAAGGGTCTTTGCTCCAAGTCCCCTTTTTTATAGTTAGTAGCGACCGACTTACCAGACTAGACGGTATTTTCCTTCTTTGTCATCGGCAAAAAGTTTGCATAAACTTTATGCAAAAAAATTTAGACTCTCGACTGGATGACGTCTTTCTCTCCCCCGCCCGTCATTGTAAATCTTTGAGTCTTGAAAAAAGCCTTTCCTGATACTTTTAATGATAGGATTTTTTTTTCAACTGCAGATTTTTATTGCAGAAGCTCATAAATCTTCTAAAGAATGGTGGAAAATAGTAAACCCACTGGAGGGATTCATAGTAAAACGCTTAGGTTTATGGAGGAGAAGGAGGGAGTAAGTCGGATTTTATGGGGAGGGATTAGATTGGTAAACATGTTCGGTGAATTTTAGTAGGTACATAAAATAAGGATAGATAATGACTAGCTTAAGACTTACTCTCATCACAGTGGCCACAAGGAGACAAGAGGGCTTTCATTACGTCAAAAAGAACAAAGCCTATTTTACTGGATACTGTTTCTGTTCGCCTTTCTCTTACATTATTTCTTTCATCAGAAAGGTCTCGTGTGCTATTCTTCTTTGGTTGTCTGTTGCTCCTCTCACTCTACTTGTTTCGGATATTGGGGCTGCAAACAATAAAAATCCCGGACTGGCATTTCATCACCAACACCATTAGGTCCTCCACAAACTACTACACTGTTCCGTATGAGAAAAATCTCTCCTTCTTAGAGAAACATCCACCTCATTTCTATCCGTTTAGTCATGGATGAAATACAGGAGAAGTGTATCACTGTCCATTCTCTTCTCTCCTGAACCACTGCCTTTCCTTCCACTTTCTTCTATTGTGGTGAAATGTGTCGATGAGATTGTCTGCCTTTGGATGACTTGTAGCTAAACTCGTCTTGCCATCTCCTCAGCCCCCAAGTATGTAAGCAGTCATCATCATCACATCACTTCTCTCCTAACTAATACATCTCTTCTTGAAAGATCCGGAGTTACAAGTACTTTTTTATTTTTACTTTCTCTCAAGAGTACTTCCTACACTGTTCTTCACACAGACTTTGGTTAGGCTTAGCAGAGTTTTAGGTAGAAGGAAAACACTCTTCTTTACGTCTATTAGGAAACCAGCGTCCTCTGATCTATATCAGTCTTCCAAAATGAGATTTGAGTTATCTACATGTTAAGAATAGGGCTGATAAGGAAAGATTTTTCCCCCGTAATAGGTGGAAATAAAATAAAGAAGCTTAGCGCAAAATAGCCATATAATGATGATGATGTGGTAAGATGGTCTATTTGCTCAACGGTTCCTTCTGGATTTTTTTTCTCTCTCCTTTTGCAATTGCTTTGTCCTTTTTTCTGTGGATGTGGCTGCTGCTTTCCCTCCACAAGGAAGGAAATGTATGTGATGTGATGGTACTTAAGGTTCCTTATGTGTACACATCATCATCAACACCTCTTCAGATTCTCTTCCCTCGGCTCCCTGTTTTCAAGTTATGCTATTTGGGCTGGAATCTTCTTATGTGTACTTCTCATTCAGCTGTCTGATTAAGCCAGTGACTGGGGGAAGGAGAAAATGCACTTCTTTGATTTCCCTCGATTTTCACCGGATTACACATATTACGTGGTAAGTACCTACTTACCCAGAGCGAAAGCAAATTATCCTCTGATTTTCTTGAATGCAATGAAAATTACATTATTATGATTATTATCATGGTAAAAAGAGGAGGTGGAAGGTAAGTACAACTTTATTCTTGTTTCCTGGCATGGGCTCCACTTTTTCTTATTGCATTTTTTTTTTAGGTGAGCGCTGAGCCTTTATGTCTTCTCATAAGAGAGGAAAGCTCCTCCAAGGAGAAAAAAGTAATTTCGCACACAGGCTATTTATGTAACAGGTATTAGTTAATGCTATTAATGAGAACAAGCCCTTAAAAGACAACACACAAGGTCGTAGACACCGAAGACTGGGGCTTTTTCACACACACCGCAATAATAACAGTAACCCACCAGACTTACACAAGAGTACACAAGGCTAAATTACAACCATGAAAATATTAGGAAGCAAGAAAATTACAACACTGAACCACTTTCCCTTCCCTCCCCTTATTACTTTTCATGACATAAAGAATCCAAATCACGAACCTGTCCCGTTGCGGATGCGTCTCTAGTCTCTGCTTTTAAGGGTTCTCTTTCCCCTGTTATTATGATGCAAGATTGCTGGGACTAAACCGTAATATATTTATTCCCTTTTGGTCTACAAGTTATAACGACATTTCCTGTATCAAGCTGAAGATTTGACTATACTGGGATGTCTGCTATTGAGCACCTTGTCACCTCCACAGCATCACTAAATACATGAGTAAACAGAGATGATCGTGTGAAGAAAAAAAGGTTTCTTCTTCCTTTCCCCATTCACCTTTCCACTCGCATTCGCACACTCTCATGGAAAAATGCTTACAAGTGAAACGGCACTGTATTGTCTGCTGCTTAGCAAGCGACTGGGCTTGTGACCTGGCCAACATGCGGGTTTTCCTTTTTTCCCCTTTCCCATGTTAAACGAAAGAACCCTGTGTAATACCCAAACTTTCACGCAACTTACACGTTCGCGATGCCTACATAAAACGGAGGAGAGAGAACTGTTGGAAAGCGTACCGTCATCATGATCATCGCCGTTACCATCATCATCTCCCCATCGCCTTCCTCGCACAAGAGGAAAAAGGGGCAAAGAGCTCGTGCCACAGGATGGGATGTGATGTAGAGACAGAATCTATATACATGGATACCAAAACAGTTCAGTTCACTCCTCTAGCACTGGCACTGCTTCCCGGAGGAATTTCCTCCAAGCTGTTGGAGCCAATCCTATGAAAATACGTATAAACCTCGATAGCATTTTTTTTTGGTAAAAACGCTCTTTGCTGGCTGCTCCCTTCCCTAGCAAAAGGCAATGGTGATGATGACGATGCTGCCATGCTGCTTCATGTTTATCTACCGTATTATTTCATATAAAAACAAAGAGAGTAAGAGTATTAGAATCAAGTAAAATGCACAGCGATATTATCATCATCATCACATCAGATAAGGGGGAAGGAGATAGGCAATATCAAAAAGGCTGAAAGTGGTAAGCGAACGATATAGAAATGACGGAGGAAACATCAACTTTCTCTCGCTCTCTCTTTCTTTCTCTCCTCCTTGTTCACTTCCCTAAACAACTGACTTTGAGAGAAACTCATGGAAATTGGACTCATGTCTTGCAAGTTGTAAAATGGGTGGTAAATAGGAAGAAAACGATGGAAGAATAAACGATGCATTAGAGTTCTCACTATGAAGGGAGAAAAAAACAAAGAGATCAGTTAGAAATGATGCCTTTTCCTTTCTCTCTCTCTCTCTCTCTC
>JAQGAI010001837.1:0-13626 GCA_034696905.1 Lepidocyrtus violaceus
TCTTGTGGCTCTGGAAAGATCCAGAGTGGGATTTCTGAAGATGGCCAACTCCGCATTCGAGAATCATCGCTGGATGGATAAGGAACTGAAGGAAAAGGCGTTCTTTAAATCAATCAAGCAGGGGGAGGCTTCCATGGTGGAGTTCTTTGTGGGTGAAATGGGGCTGGATGATTTGGTGAAGGGGCCAATAAAGCCAAATAGCGAACTGCTTGGTTCCCTGGATGATTGCATGGAAGATTCTTATGAATATTCAGAAGAGGCGATTGAGAGTAAGTTAGGTGTGCTCCGGTGTCTTAACCGTGCCAACGGCTCGCTCCTGCCGGAATGGGTTAAACGAAGTGATAGCTCCCTCCATGGGAGAGGGCTCCATTCCCGACTTCTTCTCCTGCTGCTGGAACTGGGATGTGACGTGCTTGAATGCCAGGAAAGAAATTCTACCCTGTTGCATATGGACTACTCCAGAGAAGATTACGATGCCCTGTTGAACCTGATCCCGAAATGGAAATTGGAAAGTTTGGCGAACAAAACAGGTGGCTGGTTTGCAGACACCCCCCTTCTGAGTGCCCTCCGGATGTCCACTCCTCCATCACTAAAAGCTTTGAAGAAGCTCAAGGAGGCGGGGGTGGATTTCGAAGCGGTTGATAAGGAGAATAAATCCGCATTAGCCGTTGCAATTGAAAATTGCGTGGTGGGGATGGCGGACGGGAGCGTATTGAAGCAGTTGATTGACTACGGAGCAAAGACCACCTGGAAGGGAGGGAACAACGAAGGGCTGCTTCATCTGGCCGCAAGTAAATGGAATGCAGAGGGGGTGGAAGTGCTGCTGCTCCTTCTTCCTGAATTAAAGCTTGGAGTCAACTGTAAAGACAAGGATGGGCTGACTCCGCTGGACTACGCCATTCAAAATAGATACGACTCCAAGCACGAGATTGCAATGGCTTTACACAGATCCGGGGCTCAGTTCAGTAACAATCAGGCAGTCCTTTGGAATGCAGTTAAATCCGGGGACATCAAGACAGTCGGATTACTGCTTGAGTTGGGAATGGACGTCGGTTCTTTGGATGGCAATGGGAATGGGTTACTTCACTACGCTGTTGGAATGAAGGAATACAGTTGGGATCAAGTGGAAACTGTAAACCTGCTCATAAGCAAAGGCGCAGATAAATATGCTCGGAACAACTTGGGACAGAGCCCACTCCTTTTTGGCATCATGTCAAACAAGATGAAACTGGGAAGTTTTAGGCTTCTCAAACCCAGCCAGGATCCAGCTTGGCAGCCATCGCTCATTGTCGAGGTCATGAAGTTTATCGTTTCCAAGACTGCTGATGACTATGACTACTCCAGGGAGAAAATTGAAGACTTACTGGCAGCCGAAGGTCTTGACCGCTTGGATTACCTCCAGTGTCGGAATGAAAATGGGGACGGCTTGATGCACATCGCAGCTTCCTGCAGTAACAAAAACATGATAAAATTCCTGCTTAAGCGGGGGTTTGATATCAATGCCAGGAATGGAAAGGGCGAGACTCCCATTTATCACGTGGCCCATCCGGAAATGGTACAGTGTTTGGGAGACAACGGGGCAAATCTTTTGGCGACGGATGAGAACGGCGACACATTTCTCCAAAAGCTGCTGCAGTCCAACAAGTTTAGCTCTGACCGTTTGTCTCAACTTTTTAGCTACTTTCTGCTGAAGGATTGCCTGGAAATATTTAGCATAAGGGGAAGAGGGAATGGCTCCACGATGTTGCAAATGGCAGCGTTGAAGTTTTCAATGAACAAAAAAACCCTCCTAAAGTTATACTCCAGAGGGGTGGACTTCCGGGTGGTGGATAACAACAAGGACTCCATTCTGGGTTATGCAATCCGGGGAGCAGAAAAACCTTCGGTGTTGGTCTCCAATCTGGTGGAGTTGGAGCTGGGACTGGACTTGGCTCATCGAAATGCCAAAGGTCAAGGCTTACTTCATGTTGCTGTGGAGGTGGGGGATTTAACGGTGGTCAGTATTTTGCTGGAGAAGGGGGTGGATCCGAATGGGGTGGATCGGGACTGGAACACCCCCCTCCATTGGCTGCTGATGCAGGAGGGAAATGGGAAAACAGTTGAGTGGATTGCCACAAAGCTTATCGGAAGTGGGGCGAAAGTAACGGTGGAGAATAACAAGGGATTGAGTTCTTACGCTGTGGCAACACAGCGGAAGGATGGTGGCATCAGTGATAAGCTGAAGCAGTTGTTGCTGATGGCAAAAGGTTGATGATAAAAGTACAAAGATGGGGTAGGAAAAGCAATGAAATAAAAATTGTTTAATTCAGTGTTCAAAAATAATTACTTACCTAATTAAGCTTTCCATGTTTAACAGATAAATCAATTCAGTTTTGTACCAGTTTTGTACCGCATATTGCTTGGAATAAAAATTATTAAAAATTTGCAACAGCGACATAAAAGTGTTTAATTAATGCAATAGTTTGTCATAAAATAATACTTTTACATAAAATCAAAGTTTATTAACTGCTCCTGTCCGCTTAAGGCTCGATCCAATCCATACTTAACGCTTACGGTATTTGCATATTAATATTTTTAGCCCCAGACATATATTTTCCAACAGAAAGGCCACTCCGGACACCACTAAGCCAATGGAGAGAACGCAAAAGATAATGAGAATATTCCCCTGCATCGATGCCCCGGAAGGGCCTTCTCCACCTGAGGAATGGATCATGCTCTTATCCGGGTTCGAAACCAGCCATAGAAGATCCATCAACCTGTCCAGTATCCCGGATCCTGGGAAATGCCTCATCCTCTTTAGCAGGAATTTGGGGATGATTCCACGCAAGTAAAATCCCAAAGTGGATTGAAAAAAGATTTCCTTCCCAACGTGAACTTTTGCAGCGTCCTTGGTTAACTTGATCAGCTTCCTACTAAACTCGTGGCAAGTGACGGAGGGGAGAATCAGCGCCGTGCTGTGGCAACCCTCCAGAAATTTATAGAGGGCGATTTCCTCCGCCATTCGATAAGTTGTAGTTCCACTGGAGGGGATATCAGCCAAGGAGACCTCCCTATCCTCGAGATAAGAATTTGTAACGGAATCATTGAAAAAGCTGATGGGATAGAGGCTCGTCTGATTTTTCACAAGCTCCAACAATTCCAAGCGGCTATCCTTTCCAACCCTATTATCATGTACCTTCATCATCTCACTCCAAGATTCCAATATTTGTGAATATGCCAAAACGTACTGGGGCGATCCCTCCTCGGAAGTAGTTGTCGTATTCATCCAAATATATGTATCCAGCTTTGGAATGGACGGTGAAGTTGTCTTGGACCAGCTCATGGAAATACTCGTATGGGAGGGGTCGGCTCGGGAGGATCATGGTGTAGACGTTCGCATTCTTGTAGCCGTGGCTAAGCACGATGCCGACTAGGAGGAGGATCCCAGCCATCAATCGAGCATGATTACTTCCAAGAAGAGGCAGGGGGAATGGGTCACCCTGTTCCAAAAGTAGCTTCAACATTGACATCAGGCCGTCCAAAGCGATAATTTTTCCATTCCGGTTCATGAGCTGGAATACAATGACAAATGAGCTCATGGAAACGGTAAGGCATATCCAAACCTTCATGTCGTAAACCTTGATTAGCTCATGGAAAGCGAATGACTGGATTCCCTTCCGCCCGCAACTGACAAATTGCAAAGCATTGAACCTATCCGGAATAGCCAATTGAAGATAATGTGGAAATGGAATGAAATCGGAGAAGGCTTCCAAGCTTGGCTTCAGTCTGTCGTAATTGTCCCCCATCATGTCCATCCTGGAGGAGCTGACCTTCTGACCATTTCTACATCCACTCATGTATGACTTGTATGTGTAGTTCTGCCAGAGGCTGATCCAGATGTATGAAGCCAAGTGCAAAAGTTGGTCACTGGGATCTGGAAATGTCTTCATAACGTTTGGTAAGGCGTTGTGTCCATCCGCTTGGAAGTGATTGGCGCACCACTTGACAAATTGGATTGCCAGCATGGAATCGGTATCCAATTCTTCGTAGTAGAACTGATGCTTGTGGAGCAGGAGACCTTTGGCATCATCATCACCACCATTTGTTTCTGTTGCCATCGACATTATGTCAGTCCACGCCACAATATTCACTGTTCCCTCCAACTCAAGGATGGGATGTAGGAGGGTTGAGCAATCGAAACAGAAGTCGACTTCCAAAACTTTCCCATTTTCTGCTGTCGCATGGACCAAATTCCAAAGATATATCTGGGTAACAAGAGAATGATAAGAGGTTCCACGATCTGAGATTATATTTTGATAAGCATCGCTTATCCAGCGATGCAGGATGGAATATCTCTCTTCCGCCAAAAGTCTCTTAAGTTGGTCAATTTGAAGAACAAAAATATGGATTGTTGGGATGGATCCCGGCAAAACCTTCCTTGCTTGGGAATCCGCCGGTAATTGTAAATGCAACAGGGAGGGGTGCCTTGCATGGTAGTTTAGTACGGCGTGCTCAATGTTGTCCTCGTCCTGATAAGTCTCGACGTCGTTAACCCTCTCAAAGTATCGTGGCGGGAGGAGGTCAAGCTGGACAACGCAGTTCCAGGGTCTGCTCCGCCTAGCAAATGAGAAGAGATCCATTTGGGGGCAAAAATCAGGCCTGCTTTTTAAGAATGTGGTGGGGCATTGTTGGGGTTGTTCCTGCAAACGGGAGCTGAAATTGGCGGAATTTGTTGATGGGAAAAGCCAGAAATAATCCCGTCGAATTCCGGAACTCCCTTTCTTCATCCGAACAGCCAAATCCGGTTCCTGGACTAGAACTGGCTGGTTTACATCCTTCAGGCGGAGATCAACCCCGAGAAAGTTGATCATGTAAATCAAGCAGTGCGAGTGGGAGAAAGCGGCGGAGATAAATTGGTCCAAGTTTGGAATGAACTCAATGGGTTTCCAAATTGCGAATAATTTCTTTTTGTAGGTGGAGATCATCTCGTGATCCTGATTGATTATCATCAGCGAATTTGATGAAGGCTGCTGACATTTAGTGTCCCGAAGTAAATTTGTCTGCAAAATTGTGAGGATGGCGAGTAGGTAACTCTTCATTTTTGAATATTCCATTTCGAATTTAATGGCGAAAATAGCTTTCATGCAAAAACATCCAAAGACAAGTTAAGCTCTATCAAAAACAATCGCACCGTACAGCCAGTTAGTTATGAAAGTGGCAACTGACATTATTGTCGGATTTCGCTTACGCAATGAACGGTATTCTTTTTTTTATAAAATTGGATAACTTTTATTACGTGAGTCTTGTCTTCAAGATCAAAGCCTTGAATAAGTTTTACTTGACGAGAAATTTTGCAATGCAACAATGGATTATTTTATTACACAAAGAAAGGAAAAATAGAAACATGACGGCTCTCATAATTGTAATAATGAAAGTTAGTTATCAATGACATGACAATGCTACTCTTTGCAATATCAAACCAGCGCACAATATCTTACTTCTAGCATTCTAGTACAAAGGGTTTCAAGGTGCATTACACATTATTACACAACTACTTAAGGGAAAGTACTTAGGTGCGTATTTGACATAATATTTTGCTTTCCCCATCCCATCATTACGTTATGTTGAAGTGAAATTTAAATATTCTACAATATCTGTTTTTAACAACAATATTTTAACAAATACATATATTTTCTTGTGGGACGACATAATTATGATATGAATAACAACTTATTTAACGCCTTAAATAACCTGAAATTAAAATAAGTGACAGTTTTGCAAAACCTTCAATTAAAAAGCAAACTGTGGAGAAGATTAGACCAATGCACAAAACACCAAATACGACGAGGATGTTTCCATGCAAGGATGCACCGGAGGGATGTTCTCCACTTGATGAAGGTCGAGCATTCTTATCCGGATTGGAAACCAGCCAAAGTAGATCCATCCACCTATTAACTATCCCAGATCCTCCGAACTCCCTCACCCTCCTTACCAAATATTTGGGGATGATTCCGCGCAAGAAAAATCCCAAAGTGGAGTGAAAGTACGTTTCCTTCCCGACATGAACATTGACCTGATCCACTGTCAACTTCAGTTTCCTACTATATTCGTGACAAGTGACGGAGGGCAGAATCAGCGCCGTTTTGTGACAACCTTCCAGAAACTGATATAGAGCAATTTGCTCCGCTAATCGGTAACTTGATTTAACATCAGAGACATCAGTCAGCGAAAGCTTACCTTCATGAAAGGCAATCTCAAGATAAGCGAAGGAAGCCGTATCATTAAAAAAGTTGACTGGTAAAAGGCTCGTGTGATTTTTTACAAACTCCAACAATTCCAAGTGACGATCGTTATTTCCATTGCCTTGGAATATCTTCACCTTTTTCCAAGCTTGGTGGATCTGAGACTGTCCCAAAAATCTGCCCGATGCGGATCCCTCTTCCTTGACGAAATGCTGCTCGACGGTGACTGGATCCTGAGGAAACTCGTCATAATCCCCCAAATTTAGTTCAGCCTTTGAATGGATGGTGAAGTTGTCTTGGATCAGCTCATGGAAATACTGATATGAGAGGGGTCTTCTGGGGAGGATCATGTTGTAGACGTTCGCATTCTTGTAGCCGTTGCTGAGCACGATCCCAACTAGGAGGAGGCTCCCAGCCATCAATCGAGCATGGTTACTTCCAAGAAGAGTCAGAGGGAATGGGTCACCCTGTTCCAAAAGTAGCTTCAACATTGGCACCAACCCTTCCAATGGTCTAATTCCATTCCGATTCATGAGCTGGAATGCAATCACAAATAAGCTCATCGTAACGATAAGGCAAATCCTGTATGTCCTGTATGTCATACACCTTGATAAGCTCCTGGAAAGCCACAGACTGGATTCCCCTCATCCCGCAACTCACGAATTGCAAGGCATTGAACCTATCCGGAATAAACATCTGAAGGTAGTGGGGGAATGGAATGAAATCGGTGAAGGCTTCCAAACTAGGCTTCAGTCGGATATACTGGTCCTCCGCGAAGTCGTGTTCCGAGATTGCGATCTTCCGTCCATTATTGCATCCACTCATGTAAGACTTGTATGTGTAGTTTTTCCAAATGCTGGTCCAAATGTATGCCGCCAAGTGCAACCGTTGATCACTTGGATCTGGGAATGACACCGCGACATTTTGAAGGGCGCGGTGGCCATCCTCAACTCGAAAGTGATTGTTGCACCAGTTCACAAACTGGATGTTCAACTTGGAGTCCGTGTCTCTTTCCTCGTGTTGATAATGCTTGTGAATAAGAAGTCCTCCATGCTGCTGGGAATTTTCTTTCGATAAAATTGTGTTCCATGTTACCCCATCCGTCTTCGTTTCATCCAATTCGGGAATGGGATTAAGAAGAGTTGGACAATGGAAACAGAAATCAACTCTCAAGACTTGGTCTAATTTTGGAGCAAAAGTGGAGCAGGCCACATTCAAAAGATATACCTGAGGGAGGAGGGCCCGGTAAGATGTTCCCTGGTCAGCGACAATTTTTTGATAGGCGTTGCTTATCCACCGATACAGGATGGTATATCGCTCCACCGCAGAAGTTTTCATTAGCTGCTCGATTTGAACTGCAAGAATATGGACTATTGGAACGGAGCCGGGTAGGACCCTCCTTCTTTCGGAGTAAGCAGATATTTGTGAATGTAACATTGGCGGATGGTTGGCATGCTCAGTAAACAATTTGCGCTCAACATTGTTCTTATCCAGATACGTTTCCATGTCCGTGGCCTCATCCATATATCTTGGGGGGAGGAGGTCAAACTGGACGAAACAGTTCCATGGCTTGCTCCGTCTTGCGAATGAAGATAGATCCAGTTGGGGACAAAGATCGGGTCGGAGGGTAAATTTGGGGCACTCTTGAAGGTGTGAACTTCGATTGGCATCATTTGTTGATGGAAAGATCCAAAAGTACTTTTGTTTGGTTTTAAAATGGTAGTCTGAAGGATATTCCGCTGTGAGGAGTACAATATCCGGTTTCTGGATTAGGACTGGCTCGTTTAACTCCTTTAAGTGGAGATCAACTCCGAGAAAATTTACCACGTAAATCAGGCAATGCGAATTAGCAAAAGCTGAGGAGATAAATTGATCCAAGTTGCCGATGACCTCCGTTGGATTCCAAATTGAGAATATTTTATTTTTGTATGCGGAAATTTTTTCGTAATCCTGGTTGATTATCCGCGATTCAGATAACTCCTGACATCTAATAATCCTCCATAATAAAGAAAATGTTTGCAACGCGGTTAGAATAATGAGCAGATTAAATTGATTCATATTTCTTTTCAAAAAAACATTAACAAGACAGAATAGGAACTTTTGCAATTTGGGGCTGTGAAAATCTGTTGTCGTAATTGTAGTTATTTTTTGGCTTCGTAATTGTGAAATTGGTGAAACATCATTTTCAAAATCGTTCATCAGTTCATACTTAAAGTTTGATGGTGCTTACTGTAATGATTTAGCATAATCTCGAATGTTTACACTGTTTCTTATACTTATCTAGCTCAATTACTGCTAATGGGACACAGACGATTTGCATCAAATATAAACTGTCTAACAAATTAGTTGCCAAAATTTCTGCTTGCGCTGAAGACATTGCAAGCCATTATAGTATAATTCATTGTTACCTCATTTACACTTGCATAATATTTACCCCACTGACAATTCTACGCGTTTAAAAAAAATTTGTCAATGATTTATCGTGGCTATCAACTTTGATGAATAAGATGGGATGTAGATGTTATATAATAGTCATCTTGTCGATAGTTTTGAACAGAGTTATGTCATCGATTTGCGTTACCTTAACTTTACTTTCTAATTTGAGTAATTTTTTTTAAGCATTTGATTGCTGTATTCATCGTTATTTTTATTCCAGTCCGTTGCGATATTTGCAATAATGCATTTTTAGTTTACAGGCTCCAACCAATGAAGATGACCATGGCAGGTAAACTGGAAGCCACCAACTTTTTCAAAATCTACATTGATTTTTCATATTACTTTTGCCTTTGTCCATTTCGCATCGTTCGGGACGATGACGACGGCGTAAAATGTACTCAACAAGGTCAACTTCATACCAGCTCCTATGTTAGAAAATTTAAAGCAAGGTCGTGGTGGCCTCAAAAGCTGTTGTGTGGATTTTCCAATCTCCTCTGCCTCTTCTTTCTGATTAGAAAAATCCGAAAACCTTTTAATATCGTCGGAGATACAAATGGCAGGATTAAGAGGTGTCCTTGTACATAGGCTGCATCCAGGAAATCATTACATCCTTCATAAAAATGTTCACTCTGAAATTATTCTGGACAAAAGAGTCCGAGCTGGTGGAAATCCTCAATTTCATTTCAACGGGGGGAAGAGACGGAAGTTTGCCAAACAAAGTAAATGGCCTATTTATTTCAAGGATAAGCAAACGGACTTCAGTCATTCTTCTTTGCGGTTACTTTGTTGGAAGAGGGATAAGTGACTGGATCACTGGCTGGGGCTTTGGCTCCGTTTCGGAGTGGAGCTGGACTGGGTGGTGGCAAAATGTGAGAAATGCTTCATATTACGCTTTCTTCCTTCCCCTTCCGGAAAAACGAGATATGAGTCATTCCTCATCTTCTGTATTTGAAATAATCTTGACAGTTTTCGGTGCGATTGGTTGGCTTCAACGACACATATTTTGAGTTATCATGAAGATCTCTTCCTGCTCATCGGCATATTGACGCTGTGGACATGTTCCAAAGCGTTTTCCCAAAATATTATGGAATCTTTAGTCGATGATGACGACCTTTTCAGCAGCAACTCCGAAAAAATTATTTGGAATAAGTCAATTACTAAATTAGCAATAAAATGTGGCATTTCTAATTTATGCAAAATAGACTCGAATTTTCAATCCCTCCAAAAATTGTCCCAACTGGTTACCCAAACGATGGGCGACCTTTTCACAATCTTTTTCATTGAAACATTTCTCTTTTACTCCATCAACTTTCACCGGATCTTCCAACAGGAATTGGACCTTTACAATCAAGCCCGCGTACTTTCTCTTTTGGCAATCGCAATCAGCAACTTTGTTCTGTCTGCAGATATCTGCAAGCAAGTTGAAACTTTTAAGGAATGGCTGGTAAATGTGGCGGAGATGAAGGAACAGCCGATTCCGTACAAGCGCATGTCCATCTACATTTACGAGCTCAAAATGCATTCCGTGTCTGTCAAAGCCAGTGACAGATTTCCAGTAACGTTCTCCGTTGTTGGACAGGTAACTTCATCATAAGCAGTTAATAATTAGTTAGAAAGTTATTTATTTTGTCACTGCATTAATTAAGTTGTATTTCATTTTATTTATTCCAGCTACTCTGTTTAACAGTCATGTACTTTATCATATTTGTTCAAAGCTAAAAAAAACATGAAATGCGCCGTTGTTACTTACCATCTGAATCATCGGCATGAAATAAACTGCGCTGCAAGGCGAGAAAAGCTATCGGCATAATTTTACTTACATTTTGTTTTCCTTCTCATCCAACAAAAAAAGTTATCGCGTTTAAATTTCTGTGTTGTGCGATGTTTTTTTAAAGTGGAGCGGAACATCCATCCCTACCAGAAAACCTCAACAAAAATGCCTTCACTTGCCGAAAGGATTTGTACTTATTTGGTGGAATTTTTATCTTCTAAAATAAGTGTTGTTCCTTCATGTCATTTTATGGAAAATCTATGAGCATTGTATCAATATCACAATGCGTGTTTTACAAATCTGACTGATTTACAACCCCTGAGACTAATTTAAACGAGAATGACATTCTCAAGCAAAACTATCAAGAAGACCTTGTCCATTGAGCCATACAAGTTATATCCCATGCGTATTTTAGATTACCAAATGAAACTTGAAAAATAAGACTGCGTCAAATAACCGGTTCACTATTGTAGCCCAAACAACAACAAGCTAACAAGCAAGGCATTCATTTATGAGATGACGGTATAAAAAAAACACACTCAAAATCTTACCCAGAGGCCTACTAACAAGCTTATTAGCTTTGTGAATATTTAACAATGTATATATGTTCGTTCATCATTTGTTTTCTTTTAGTAACATTTGTTTTTATTCAACGCAGTGTCCCAGTTTTAATTCTCACCTTGTTTTGTTTGCATTTTTTTTCACCTAAATCAATAAAGTGGAATACTATTGTCATTTGTTATACTGCGATTAAAATGAAGTTTGCTGGTTCAATCATGATGATGATTTTGTCGGTACTTTTGCTTCCCACCCCGGCAGTAGAGCAGGTAAGAGACTCCTTGATAATTTGTGCATAATTTATTAAGCAATCGAAAGATATTGCTGTTTATATTAATTTTACGTATATCTTTATTACGCTTCTACAATTAGATGATGATGGAGGATTGTGATAGCTGTGGTCCGAGTCGCCCTTGTTGGTGCTCCAACAATGAAAATTCCAAGACATGTGCCTGTGCTCCTTTTGAAGAGTTACCTGTGGCAACATCATCATCCAATGTTAAAATATAATTCCGTCATATGTAAATAAATATTCCGTAGATATGATATAAGTAGTTATTGTCATTGTGTACAGTGTTATTGAGTGGTATCTTTTATACTTTCTACAAATGTATGCAAATGCGTAATTTTTGTAAAAAAAAAATAATAATCTTGTTAATCTTGTACCAAAATAACCTGGGTTTTCACAGTAAATTGTTTCATAGATAGACTTGTACTTGCTTACAGCAAAAGCTTTTCAACAAAAGACTTTGAGGAGAAAAGCAAAAAAGGCTTACGTGACTGAAAGGGGTAAGCTATACAGGACGCAAATAGATTAACTGGTTCATTCTTGCTATCTTGCTATCCATGAACGATGAATGAGTGCTTTAGGTAGTTGATGGGAAAGGAATGCACAAGCTAGCCTGTCAATTTTTGAAGGAGAATAATATTTGGGGAGAAAACGGTTGACAAGGCTAACCCTTTAAATTTTTTTAGTATCATTCATTTCACTACAACTTTCCGAGCAAGACCAGTCTCCGGCGTCTCTACTCAATCGCAATATATAAGCTCTCGTCCTCCCCATCGTTCTAATTAATATACGTAATTTGTTGAAAGTTTTTTTTTATTATAGTTAGCAAGATAATAAAAGTTAAAGTTTCATAATATTTGATTTTTAATTAATAATCAAATCCACTTAACAATAACCCATAATTAGCAAGCATGGACAAGTCGAAGTCTATCGCGGAAAGATATGCCTGTGACCTTTGTCCAAAGGTGTATAGCAGTAAAACATATCTTCGTCTTCACCGGAGACTTCATACAGGAGAGAAACTGATTAAGTGTAACCTCTGTAGTAAGCCGTGTGTCAGTATAGGAAATTATCGCCAACACATTTTGACTCACACTGGCGAGAAATCCTTTAAGTGTGACCGTTGTGGAGAAACATTTCGTGACAAATCGACCCTCAACAAGCATCAGATACTTATTCACGAAGATAAAAAGGACAGACTAGGGTTGACTGACTGCATTTTCTGTTCGAAAAAATCATGCTCCAATAGTGCACTCCTTGACCACATTAAAACCCATACAGAAGAGAGGCCATATTTCTGCAAGATATGCCATGCCGAATTTTCATCGTTGTATCGTTTTAAAGATCATAAAAATATCCATGATGCCAATCGTACAAAATCATTTCCGTGTGATCTGTGCCCTAAAAGCTTCTTCAAAAAGTTGACACTTCAGAGGCATTTGCAAGATCACACAGCCGAACGTCCGTATAAGTGTACACTGTGCAAAATGGACTTCAAACAGAAATATCATAATATTCGTCACATGAAAACACACTTATCTGACGCTTACAAATGTGAAATTTGCAATAGAAGTTTTAAAGCTGCCGAAGTATTATCAAGACACAAGCGGAAACATAGTGACAACAAACTAGTTCCTTGTGAAATTTGTCACATGATGTTTTCAGGGAAATGGTCGATTGAAGGTCATTTATTGACACATACTGGAGAAAAGCCTTACAAGTGCGGAATTTGCGATGCATCTTTCAGAAATTCAGCTAATTGTCGAAGACATGAAAGGACACACAACTAGTTTGCTCAACATTTGAAATGCTAACAGTTGGTTAGTAATGAATTTATTTACAAAGTTATGTTAAAAGTTATAAATAATGCAAATGATTTTCATATTCAATTTGTTTTAATTTTTTTAGACTGGTCTCTCAACCGAATATACAAAATTAGCTTGATGCAATGTGCCGGCCTTATTGCGGGTGCTAATTAAATGAATCAATACTGTCTATTAATGTTAGAATTTTAATCTTTACTTTTACAAAATTTACTTTTATAATTTTATTATATTTATGATCACAACAATTAATTGACGAATACTTTAAATTCATAAATTAGTTTACGTAGAAAAATTGTATAATCTAATTCTTCCATTATTTTCATTTTTTTATTGATTAGATTCTTTGCTGACTAACCAGTAGAATAAAAAGAAATGTTACAGAAATATGTGTAGTGTAAATAAATAAATAAATAACCGATATTTAAATAATTAAATTAAATTGGATGAGCGAATTCGACTATATAATCTTTTAAATTAAATCATTCATTTTTGAGCAGTTGCAGCAATTTCTCTTTCCTCTCATAA
>JAQGAI010001838.1:0-13625 GCA_034696905.1 Lepidocyrtus violaceus
GGGGAGGGGTCATCGCTGAATCTCTTTTGACCACCTAAACCCGGAGATGTCAATGAATGGCCGGTCATCACAACTGTTGTCTTTCTGACATCAAAGCCGGGGCTACTTGGAGCAACTATGGCCGAACTGGTTGAAGAAGACTTTGTTCCCTTTTCCTTGAACCCTGTAGGTGAGGAAGGCACTACTAATTGTTCTGCTGCGCGGACAACTTCCATCACCTTATCTACAGACGGCTTTGCTACTTGTCCTTGCTTCGAGTCACCTAACTCCTTGGTCTCGGGGAGGGGAGAATGATTGCTTGAGGTTGGGGTGGAGAGTTTTGCTGCAGCTGCCGCGGCCTCTTCCGTATTGGACAGGATCTCCACAATCTTATCGGGCAACTTTCCCTCGGCACGTAAACGTTCTACCTCATTTGGATCGTAGCCGCTTGCCACAAGCATTTCTATTTGAGTCCCGGCACAACGAAGAACGTTGACGGCTTCGTTGTGCGTAACGTTTAGCAAAGGCTGGCCGTTCACGCTAAGAATTTGCATCCCCACCTGGAAAGAAAATAATGTTTTATGAGCAAGTCAGTATTTTTGTAACGTTTTCAACCGACCTATATCCATATATTCATTCAGTTTCCTAAACCTAGACATGACTGTCCCAACTCCTATTCTATTTTTCAAATTACGTACCTTGAGCACTCCACATCTGTAAATGGCTCCACTCGGTAAAATCTTGGAAATGAAAATTCCGGAATCATTTTTCCTCAGGGGATTCCCGGGATTGTCTGTGCCTCCTTTGATATGCATGCCCAAAGGTTCTCCCTCTCCGCGAGTAAGTTCCACTTCCAGATACCCCGGCGGTGGTGGATGCTTCCTTATCTTTAATTCAATGTTATTTCCTGCTTCCAGTAACGCAACGGCAATTTTGTTCTTGTCCGATGGGTCCACCATCTTCTTATTAATTTCCAGGATTCTATGGCCTATTCGCAAGCCTGCTCGTGTGGCAGGGCCATCCTTTGTAATGTACACGACATAAACGCCTGCTTGATTGTTCCCAAATGGATAGCAGTCATCCTCTGTGCCAGACACTATTTTCACTCCAAGGGATTCATTGCCGGCTTTTTGGACGTTTATAATCTGAATCAAAGACATAAACAAAATTATATGTAATTTGCTTCGTAACTTTAAGCACGCTACCTTATTTCAAGCAACCGTTCCGATAAGAAACTTTGTGGATTCATTCACTGTAAAACTCACCTCTGTCCGTAGAGGGACCATCTCTGGCTCATTATGAGTTACACGGGTGAAGACGGTTTCTGTAAGAGTACTTTTTGTAATAACTTCAGTAACTGTGCCCAGGTCGGTGGGGGCTGGCGGGAAAATATCTGGGACGCGCTCTGACAGAGCGTCAGGTTGCTTAATCGTGACCGTCACGACGGCCGATGGGGCTTTGACTTCCGACGGAATCATCGCATCAAAACTAGATATCCCTTTGTACGGCTTGGGACACGGAAATACAAGATTTGGTGAAGGCTGATGAGGAGGAATTACACTACTGCTGGATGGCATATCATCTGGAAGCGTGGCTAGGGTCCTCACATCATCCAGGTTCTCTTTCGAACTAGCTCCCGATTGTAGATGAAGGGTTGGAGTGATGGATGGGGTTGTTACCCGTCCAGAGTACGCAGGATTGCTTTCACCAGGACCTAGGTCTTTCCTCTCAACCAAAAATATGATTTGATTCCCTGCTTGTCTTATCGCGTCAACTGCTGCCTTGTGCTCGATGTTGGTGAAATCAAGTCCGTTTACATTCAGCACACGATCCCCAGCCTGGAAATATGTGGTAAAGGGGTAATGTGAAACTTGGTGTAAAATAGTTGGGGAAAGTTTTCCAAAAGTCTACTGAAACGAAACACAAATTAAAACAAACCTCCAATCCAGCAGCTTCTGCTAGACCTCCAGGAACAACTTTAGAGATAAATATTGACTGGTCATTGTCCATAAATGGGGAGGAGCCCAGTCCTCCAGCAATATTTAATCCAAACGGGTGACCTTCTTCTCGTATTAATATTAGCTGAAGCTGTTTAGAGGCTTGCATGGCAGATGAATCCCGATTTGAATCTGGAGCATCGGTTGGACCATTACTACCGCTTGTACTCTCCTTCGGCTCTGGAACTCGCTGTTGCACCTGTGACCAAAAAGACAAACATAATCCATTAATACCATCCACTTATACTGTATACAGTGATATCAGCGGTATAAACTTTCACCTTGAGTGGAATGATAAGCATATTTATCTAGGTTAGTAATCTGTGTTTTTAGGTTTCATTTAACTTGCGGGAGAAAAAAAAAGAGTCATATCTATTTTTGATACCGCTTGAGTTCCATATTTTATGTATTGGACATGTCATGACTCATTCAGTGCAGCCAGTGCAGCTTTCTGTTTATAATCGTACAAGGAAAAAAGCTTCTACTAATTATTATTGCATGACTTACCCTTTGTAAAATCGCTTTCAACGTGTCTGCGTCGCCTTCAGCATTAATTCTCTTATTTTTGAGATGATGAGGCGTATCCCGTCTGTGTAATCTCAGGTTGACCTTTTCCTCCTGTTGAAATTCGCTATCATCCTCTCCATCCTCCACTTCAAATCCAACGTGCTTCTCCTCCTACAAAATCATGCATAAGTAAGTGAATCATGAAAGTTTTATTGTTCTTGAAGCAGAACGTTCATGTCAAAAGAGAGTCCTTGAGACTTGGGGAGAACTTTGAAGAATATAAAAAGAAAAGAATAAGCTCATACCAGCAGGGCTTGCTCATCAGTGTCAGCTTCCTCCGTCTCTTCGGCTTCACTAGTGTCAGTACGATTTTCCTCCATCTCCTTGAAACTTGTGTGGGGAGGTGGGGGGGATACTGGCTTGTTCATGCTGTCATGCTGTCCAGCGAATTCCTCGGGATTCATCTTTTGACGTTCGGGACGGAAGGGTCCTTTTGAGTTTTCCTGTTCAAGAAGATTATTTTTTATTGGCAAACACGAAAATAAAAGCTTTGTCCCTAGATGTTTCAAATGTTCTCATAAGGTGTTCACGTACATTCTCATCAGGAGCGACAAATACTTTGTCAGCCGTTTTTGTCTTAGGAGGCTTTGATCCTCCAAACCATTTTTGGAATTTTGCTTTGAGGTCCCTTGGGTGTGGCGTGTTATGACGAACAAAACCGGTGGACTACAAAAAAAAACAACGAAAACATTTAAATAACATGGGTACTTACACAATCAATTACTAAAACACATTGTACATACACCTGGACCATACTAATTACAAGAGATCGTAGCCAATAGTAAGAGGAATGGGATTCAATAATTGCTTGAAATCATCTTGACAATGTGATAACAGCAAGCCTCAATCGACTGCACTCCTTATTAGCACACAGCGTGACACCTAATTTGAAATGGGTTTCCACTTCTTCAATAAAGCTTGCAAACTGTTCGATAACTCCCTGATCAACTCCATTAGGCATGCTTAGCCGTCTAGAATCAGTAAACAAGAGCTTTGTGAAAGTAGGAGTATGGAAAATACAAAGACTGTGCATGCTTTCTCCTTGTTATTTTCAGCACTTCTGCATCAAATCAGTTCCAACTACTCCCGATAACGAGGTATTTTTGTTGCTCAATCCTCTATCGATTTCATTGTGTTCCTGGTATTATTTGACTGTTAAAGTATGCACTTACAGTTTGGAACTTAAAAATAGGTAACCATTTATCTGTCTATCGTTAATTATTTCTGATAAGTAGAGCGTGTTATACATATGGATTTCTTCGATGCTTTCCTTCCCTCCAACTCAATTGTACTGAATGCCAGATAGCAGCCTTCATTACACCTTTTTTATTTGGTATGTATATTTGTTTGTAAGCTCATTTCAACTTGAAACAATCATTTTCGGAGATCTGGATCTGAGTTAATGAGTTTTTCAGTTTTCAACGGAAACTTTTACAAAATGTACACATTAGTAGTAGTAGGGTAAAATCATACATATTTTGTTATCATCCATTTGCGCTCTCTATATTTTGTAGTTGTTTGCTCTGATGGTTTCCGAAGTACATCTCAGGTACTTACCCCAACTTTCCAAAACAAACTATGAGGCTTATCACAAAATGAAGATTTAATTTTCTCTTTTTCGTTAAACTATTCAAAGTAGAAACTATATCACAGATCACAAACAACAAAAGTGTATTTTGTGAAGTGATACTCTTCAAAACGATGTACTGTATTTACAACTCATCGTGTTTAAAGATTTGCTTCTGCTCAAATTAAGAAATAGCCACTTAAAAATAGGAAAATCAACATTTTATTGCAAAACAAAGGAGCTTTCTCCCGAAGAAGAAACATCTTGAGAATTGCGAAATTGAGTGATAGCCCTCAGACAAACCTAATTAATTATTTCGTTAAAAATAGATTACATATAAGGGTAGCTTGTTTATTACGATGTGTTTTTAAGCAAAATGTAAGGATACACAGAATAGCGAAATTGAATAATTTATTTGCGTATCTTCCTCCCTACGCTGAAGTGAAACCCACTTCAAATTGTACGTAGGCAGAAGCATTAGATGATTGGAAGCAACGTTATATTAATACTTTACATCAGTCAACGAATACTGTTCCTTCATTAAACAAACAAGCATGAGTTTCCTGTGGGATGAGGAACTCTCCATCACTGTCATTCCGTTTCCCTAAAACTTTCTACTTTCCAGTTTATCTATGGACTGTGCTCTGTGCAGGGCATTTCAAGCATCCCATCCTGCACTAAAAAGAAATACCCTACAAAAACACTAATTTTTTCGATGATGTATTAATCAAAAATGGTTTATTTCCTTCCGTCAGTCAGGTTCTTGCCAAATGATCGTGATATATTTGCAATTTACTTGTATCGATCAAACATCACGGAAAAGGGGAGTCTGACGGTTACAAAACAAGTTGAGTTGCAGGATGCCCCATATAAGTTTCGCGTGGGGGATATGCACAGTCATTTAGTATCCCGGTCTCCAATAAGAATCCCAGACACGATTCGTTGAATGACGACGTTTGACGGGATCGTGATCTTAGTCTTAGATATGATGATGGCTTCAGGTGTAATAGGGTAAATGTGCTACACTGTAATTAGGAAAGTATAAAAGATAGCGTGCCCTCTGACACTCGCTTACCTCAGACTCTGTCCCGTTGACACTGGACTCATCATCCGATCGATCCTGGAACTTCACGGTTGTATTCCTAGCCGCCATCTCAACTTCTACCATGGAGGGATCGGAGAGTGGCACAATGGGAAGTCCATACTCGTCCCTTTCTCCTCTTGCTTCGGCGGATGGGTCATTTTCTGTTAGGAAATCATCATCATAAAGTAGTGAGGAGGACAGGTCAACATCTCCCAATGTTTTATACATGCTACTAATGGTCATTGAGGCTAAGGTGGCGGCCGTGACAAAACCACATTGTGTGCGGTGATGTTCACAGTTTACAATGGGAACAAAGCAGAGAAAGTTAAATGAAAGAGGAAGGCAGTCATAATATGAAAAGCAAAGAGAGATTGAAAAGAAAATTATAAAATAAAACCATTCCGTTCCAAATATATCCAACAGGGTCGCGTTCGCGTCAGACAAGTCGGGATAAATTGGAGCAAACATAAATTATCGAAACGAGTTGGATCATCCCGGTTCGGTAGGAAAGCGGAAGAAGATAAATAGAGACAGAAAAGAAGCGGATACGTTTTTTCCAGAAGATAGATAATTCAACGGACATCAAGAAGGGCGCATACATAAAAGGAAAGAAATTATACTGAATTTTACAAAGTGTTCAACAGAAACAACAATAATACAAAAACATGAATGTCGATCAGATTGGCTAATCTAAATTTTATAATTTAGCTCTAGCATCACATATTTCGAAACAGTTGTCTAATTTATGTACAATACACTATATATCATATTATGTAACAAGAAAACATAATTAGATGAATTTCCTAATTTACAGCTGTCGACATCCCTTTCCCTGTTCAACAGTTACATATATCCCTATTACTTCTAACATGCTTCGGCCTTTCGAAATTCACAGCAAAAAATAAAATATTATTTAATTGGATTGCCTTTCCACATCTAAACTACGACTTCACTTTTCATCTTTTTGATAGGCAAACTGCTAACTAGTTTGTTACGAGTTTCAACTTTCTCCTTCGAAGACCGAATAACTAGATTAGGCAATACTAAAGGGTGTACATGATGATATCCTGTTTGTGTGGATGCTTTTCATCTGATATTTTATCCCTTTTTTCTGCGATGCACGAATTTTGCTAGCTGCTTATCAAAACAAGGCTGGGGATTCGTGCAAAAACTTCCAAATTTTTTGTTTTTCTCTCATTTCATTATAAAATCGTGTACTCAAGAGAAAATGTTTCTATAAAATAAACACATATACAGCTTATATTGTACATCTAAAGATGAATAGCATTCGTCATGCTGTTCCTGTTATTTTCATGCTCTACACAACTTTTAAATCAATAACAAGCATATCATAGTCGTTATAAAAAAGGCTACCGTTACGTGATAGTTCTTGTAAGGTTTCGTATAGGTACTTTGGTACAAAAAAATGATCCAGCAAAGCTAACAACAAATTGGATTGAGAACATGTATTGAATTAAGAACAATTAATTACGGAGACATAATTGAGTAGTAGCCGATTTCAACCAATTCCTGTGAAATCTTATAGTAGGACTACTCGAGACTAATAAAAAATACAATCAACTACTACTAATGTTTATTTACAAAAAAAAATAAAAGTGAAACAATCGGTGGGGAAAGGCACAGCAGTGAAAGTAGCATGTAAATATGTTTATTCAAGGACTTTTAGGCAATAGAAAACCCTCTTCTTTAACTTGCCAAAAGATGAAAATGACCAAAGGAATTAACTGAGCCAAGATAATTACATTTACAATAATTTATAGCCGTACAAAGAACCAATTAACTGACAATAAAAAGATCAGGAAATAAAACGAATAGGAGGATTACGCGATTCACCACTTGGGAAAAATAATATTGATCAGACTTACGTGGATGCTGGCTGGAATCACTGTTGAGCTGTGGAAGGAGGTAGCACGTGAGGACAGGCTCACTGAGGACGTAATCTGTGCTGAAGTGTGGCATTGGCTGGCTCTGATTTTCACTCAGCCACACCGCCTTGAGAAGGGATAATGAAGTTATCGTGAAGGGCAAGTTTTGAAGCCTAGCAAAACGGAAAAAAAAGGTTTGGTATATTACTTTGATGACGTCTGTGATAGATAAATGAAGAATAGTAGCAAACTCCTTTGGTTTCAAAAGTATTTTTTACCCAAATGCTAGTTTGCGAGATGAAGATAAGCACGTATGCTCCTATTAGTGTACGTAATACACAAAGCATATTTTGATTTTAGCAAACAAACATGTCATTACGAATACTACAGAATGACACTAATTGCCATATTCAAACTACTTCTCCCTTTTAGCAAAAATGAGCTTCAACGAGATGGGACTCTTTTCAAACTTGGGGCGTAATCACAATAACACGCACAAACATGCTCTTGTCAGTCCTCACATCTTTTTATTCAAGGGAGACCTTCAATATCACGGATGGTCAGCTAAGCATGTCCGATTCATTTGAAATTCTACGAGCTTCATTCTGATTTTACTAGTCACCAACTTTACTTTATTGTATTACAAAACTTCTCTGGAAGTAGTTATTGCGAAATTATACATACAACAGTTTATAGCTTTTATGTATTTTGAAATGTTTCATGCAAAAATGCTTGCGCAACAAAGAGTGACACTGAAATGAGTTCCATTATAAAGCTTACCTATTCCCACTGACATCGATCACCATCAGATTCACACATGCTCCGATGTCATCCGGAATCCTCTCGATCAGGTTCATTCGAAGGGAGAGCACCCCAAGACTTTTTAAGTTTTCGATTTTCTCCGTCACAACGCTCACACGATTACAGTCCATATTTAAAATCTTTAAGTTGGAGAGGGAGGATATCCAATCCCCCACCTCTTCCAATAAATTCTCGCGGAGGAATAACTCTTGAACTTTTGTGCACATTCCAAAGCTCGGATGTATTTTTGATAACTTATTTTGCTCCAATTTCAGCACGGTTAAATTACTCAGTTGCCCAAATGTTGGGGGAAGTCTATCCAAATTATTTTGAGATGCGATGAAGTCCGTGAGACTTCGCAGATTTCCTATTTCATCGGGAAGTTCATCCAGTTGATTTTCACTCACGTCTAAGCACATGAGCTTTTCTAAATTCCCTATTTCCTGTGAGAAACAAATTGTACAAAACTTGTTAATTACCTGATAGCCGATTTTGGAGAGAAGCTAATTAGTTAATGCTTGACATTATCATAAGTACCTTAGGTAGTCTAAATAATAAGTTATGGTCCAACCAAAGTTCCACAAGTTTGGTCAATTTCCCGATGAATGGAGGCAGATCCGTTAGTTCATTGTCCCCAAGATCCAACCTTTCTAAACTTCTTAAACCTTCGAAACTTGGTGGTAGGCCTCGTAATGCGTTCTCTCGGAGTTCCACGCTTACCAATGAGGTCAAACTGTGGATAATTTTTAAAACAATTAATTAGCTTCTATTATTATTTCATCAGTTGATTTCTCTACTTTTTTTGGCAATGTTGAGTAAATGAAATTAAAAATGAATAACGATTTAGGATTTTACAGGAAAGCTTTAAACCTACCAAACTTTTACATACATTCTTCTCAACAAAACCACTTCAAACAGAATCTTCATAGAATTGTAAAATTACAACTATATTTTTAATTTAGTTTTCCAAACTTACGTTCCAAATGCTTCCGGAAGCTCGGTGAGTGCAGTATCATTAAGCGTCAAAGTCGTTAGCGACTTCATCGCACAAAATGACGGTGGCAATCTGCAACATTCAAGGATTTTATTAAATTTTTAAAACGAAAACTTTTCCATTACAAACTATCCAATTACATCCCAAACATAGAAGCTACCTATAAAAGATACATACAAATTGCAAACAATCTTTGAACTTTTGAGCTCACACAGGAAAATTCATTTTGTCTAGTTTGCCTTCGGAAATATCATCATTTAGACTTCGTAGTTCGTACGTACCTAGTTACTTTCTCCAAATACCACTGCTACCTATTACATACTTACTACCAAGCATAGATACACTATAAGAAATGATCATGTCAGTTCAGTTCCACCGTTTCGCTTTTTACTTTTCTTGCTTTTGGAAAACAATTAGATTTGGCAGAGTAAAATGGGCTCCATTTTCGTTTCCCATCTACTGCCCTGCCCGACTCACCTTTCAATAGACGTTAAGGTGAGCGGGAAATAAAATATGCCTGGTATACCATAAAATATGATTACCTTCCCGAGTAAATTATTAACCAGAACATAACCATAACCATATAAAAATTGAATTGTGCAGAAGCTTAAACGTCGTGTCTGCCAACTTCCCATCTTGTATTGTTGATACGAACACGAAGGAAATGAATATAATTGCATGTTTAAAAAATAAGTTGGTAGGTAAATATCGGGAGAAAAACGGTTCTAGCTTTGTGTCAAGCAACACGGTGGTAGTGGTGACTCAAAACATGATGTTACTCTTTTCCGCTTGCTACATCTACAAAACTTTCTTTTACTTTCCCTCTGCGATTTTACTTTCTCTTTTTTATTTCCCTTACTTCTCAGAACCACATTTTTTTTGGTTTAAAAAGTATAAGGAAGCGCACATAAAATTGGTTTAATTTTACAACTTTTACATCAGTCCTGTTTTCTAGGCCTTTCATACTCTGTGTGAAAGCCACGTACCTACCTACCCTAATACGAGTTATATAAACCACTTTGGAAAAAGAGCAGCTCCACATTTATTTGCGAAATTAGTTTGTCTCTAGCTTCCGGCTTTTCCCTTTCATGCTAATATTTTAAAAGCCCTTTTAATGCTACTTTATTATCAAATGCTGTCTTCCCATTCCATGTCCTACGAGTCAGAATTCGAATGAGCGGAAATGGAGACTCTACTCTGCCCACATATGCTCAAACAAAGTAGGGAAAGTAAATAGTAAATGGGAGAAAGTGAACTTTTCCCGTCTTATTTAATCGACTTGTTAAGCTCAAAGGGAAAGGTATCAGACAGGAGAAACGGTAAACTAAACATGTTTGGAAAACAGGGTTTCAATACGCTCACTAAACAACATCAAACTAGTCAAGAGGCTGAAGGGGTAACTCATGGAGAATGCTTCCGTTCTAGGAATCTTTTTTCAACATCTCAACAAGTTACATGGCCTGTGTAAACTTTCTCCTCCATATTTAGAGCATGGGGACCGGTTTAAAGTAAGTTAATTTCGGAAGTGAGCTTCCTAAATTACATAGTTGAATTAAATGTTGTTGATAGAGTTTAATATAAATTAAATTGCATAATAAAGTCCAACATTCCGTGTTCCGATTTATGCAGAAAGTAATAAGCTTTTAGACACATTTCCTGTTCCACTTATACTTACATGGGAATGGGAGTAGTAAAATTAGCGAAAGTACTTACGCTGAAATAGGGTTACTGCTCAGATCCAGGGTTCGCATCCGAGTCAGATTTTGAACTGACGTTGGGATCGTTTGAATTTCTGGGAAAACAAAATTTAAACATTTGTTAAGCAAGTTAGCAGAGGGAGCACAAACAGCAGGATTATTATAAAAGCTAAAATCACTGACTCTTTTCATGTTAGGGTGAATGCTGCTGTTTTAAATTATGCTAATTCAATTAGGTACATGAAACTTGAAGGGAAAGTTCTTACCATTGCGGGAGACATCTAGTTCGGCGAGATTTGCCAAGTTCCCCAAATTATGGGGAAGTTCTCGAATTTCATTGTCACTTAGGCACAACTTCCTCAGCCTCGTCAGGTTAACCAATTGCTGTAAACGTTAAAAAATATATTATACAATTTATTAATAAAACAACAAAATGTTTCACAATGTACGTGCGCAGATCTCGTTGTTAGTAAGTAATTAGCTGGCAATCTACCAGGTTTGCATACATCATGTTTACAAATATCTATAGAAAGGCAACGCTTTCTTCATTAAATGTTTATAATGAACACGAAAGAAAATCCCTCAACTCAAGGTCTTTTATGATAAAGAATTCATATGCTTCAAATTTCACTCTCTGCACTGCAAATGTCTCAAATGAGCAGATATGCTAACATGATGTATGGGTAGTAAGAAAACGGCTCGTTCGCCGAATTCTAATAAGATTTCAGCCGACCCTGATTCCCTCAAATTTATAAAGAGCTTCCACATTTTCTATGGATTTTTCCATTTTTCTGTGTAATCAGAGCCATGAAATAAATTAATCCCATCGGGTAACACGTTTGGTAACGGTATTGATTTTAGAAGCCCCATCATGCTTTCTCCTCGTTTCTTTTGAATTTAGGTAGGTATTTGGGTTACAATTTTTTTGATGAAATAGCCTCACTTCTTTCTATATACCTAGTCCAGTTACCTGTCAGCATATGCCTATGCGCCTATAGTGCACAAGCATGAAAATTCTAATTCTAGCTTGACATGTTTGGTGACAGCTGTAAATTGGAAGTGAAAGTAATTCCAGGCAGGTGATCCACTTTCTTTTTTTTCTCCCCATTTTACTTGTAGGTACGTATCACATAGGTATAATCCTATTGGAACGGGATATATGGAACTGCAGAAAATTGGAAATGATGGTGTCTGTCAAATATAGCAATAGCATTTTCTATAATTTCACGTGTAAATAAATGAACCATTTGTCCCTTCATGTTCTTGTCACGCGTATATGGTTATTGGTTACTCGAACTGATAGCGTCTGAAATCAAATATTTTTGTCGATGATTCATCCAGCAACAATGGATTTTTCGGACGGTTTCCACTGCTGGAATCATTCCAGCAATTGTCCAATCGCCCTAATATCATATTTTTGTAAAACTTTTCATATGAGCAAATATTTGCTCGTCGTCGACAGAAAGTGTAACAATTGATGAAGCAATGGGATTCCAGAAATATCTAAGGTAGTCAGTCGACTAATGAGGAACATCCTTTCTAACATTAGAGGCATTATACTGTCGAGGCATTTCAGTCATAGCAAATATTAAAGTTTATTATTGTCATTTTGGCCCTGAAAGGATATATCGACCTTCTTCCAGTATTCTGGAAATTTTTCATCCTTGAGATTATCAAAGACCTTTTCGTCTCGTCTAGAAACTTTTTCTTGTAAGCAAAAAGGTGACGACAATCCAGTTGATAATCAGTTTTTCTCTGAAAGTTTTAATGTCATTTTTATCCATATTTCTTGTAAATCTGTCGTCACTTGTTTGCCATCATCCTTTACTATTACTACATGCATATTTTACTTTAAAAAAAACTATGCAAATAAAAGTTACATCTACTGATGCATGACAAGATGTCGGAAATGATGTCAATTGTCAAGTAAATTGAGTTAAAAGCCTACTTATATCGGACTTGATGGGAATAACATAATCTGGCAAGTTGTGCGAGTGAATGCTCTTGGGAGAGGGGAGAGTAACAAACTTTCATCCGACCGATTCTGAGAAATTACGAATTTTTCATGTACAAATACCTACAAGAGTGCATAGTACACAGAGACTGGAGCTTTCATGTTATTTTTTTGATGAAATAGAAAGTCTCTTTGCCCAGCTACTGGAAGAAAAGAAGCCCTTATCATATCATTATATGGAACTGTCGATGTCGTAGTTATGTCATATATGCTATACATGCTCCTACAAAGAATGCCCCGCTTTTCTTGCAAACCATATTGCAAAATATTTGCAATATCAATTTTTCCCCTCATAATAAGAAAAGTATTCTGAAATTACCTTAGGCAGTTCACGTATGTGATTGGCATCCAGCAGTAACTCCTCGAGGGTCCTTGCATACCGAAATGTTTCATCCGGTATGGATGACAAGGACTGGTGCCGCTTGTCGACGTACTCGACATGTTGATTACACGAACGAAATGGAACACAAGACATCCCTTTAGCAGTCCACTTCTTCATGGCCCGATCACAAACAATATTTTATAAACAGCTCCTCTCTGCGCGTCGCGCTGTCGTTACTTTTATGTATCTCTCCTACTGACGATGAGTGACTTCTTGGCTGAGGGAGCTCGCCGGAAAGCCAAACATGAGAAACAAAATAAAATTAGGCTGGCCTGGCCTAGTGCCGAAGCCTAAACACTAAAACACATCTAAAGCACAAACTTTTTCGTCCTGTATGTAGCCTGCCTTTGACAGTAAATCAGTCAATGTGGGTGGTTGCAAATCTCACAATATTGAAGTCCATCGTGGCTTATTTTTATGTCATCCGAATCGGAGCTTTTTACCGAACATCTTTTTAGACTACAAGACAGTCACATGATGTTTTAAAACTTTTAAAACAAGTCATCCGTGTATATTAATCCACTTAATACTTCAGCAGGACATCCATCACAGAAGCCGACATTTTAATAAATATTTAACACAAACTCAAACATTTTTTCACTGCTGGCGATCGAGATGGCAGTAGAGTTATAATCATAATAATAATAATAATACGAT
>JAQGAI010001839.1:0-13625 GCA_034696905.1 Lepidocyrtus violaceus
GATCTGGTATTTTTGATGATTACTGATCTCTCAATTTGGGTGAAATGTAATACACCGCGGGTCTCCAATAAAGCGCGGGTCTCGATTAGAACGCGGGGTAAAACCCTCAAAAAAGAAATAGAGCGCGGGTGCACAATTAGCGAGAATACGGTATATTCATTCCTATGGGATGTGCTGTGGTATGGGTTGGTAGGTAGACAGGCAATAATAATCTTGAGTTGGTTATCTGCCTAAAATGGAGGAGTCAGATCGGGGGAGTGAAAGCAGCACACACAAAACTGACTCCATAAAATGATAATGTGCTGCCAAAAATATATAAAGTAGATGGATGGAGAGCGCCAGTTAAAGGGTCCAAACAATCAAGCATATGCCACCACCATCAGGAAAATAATGTTTTTTTTCTGCTCTGGACCAAGTCGTTCATGAGATGATGGGTATAATAATGACGTATAGCTCATAACTCCTGCTGGATTTAGATAGGTATGAAATGAAATGGTTTACCTGTTCCAATATAAAGTGGATCCAGAGAGCTGGAAAATGTGCTATGTGAATGTGGAGGTATCCCTGTATGGCTTTGGAATGGAGTGAACTAAAGATTCAAAAAATGGAATTAACTATGATGCTCATGATCATGATGGCTACTGCAGAGTAAAATGGGTTGTCTCTTAAATTTTTTTTGCAGCGATCCCAATGAGCCACTGAAGACGAGTGATATAATCTGGCCTATTTCGAGGGAGCGTAATCGCTTCAAGAGCACCAAATGGGAGCCTCACGACCGCTTCCATCAAAAGCTGCTGGAGATAAGTGCCAATAAACTACGGACCCGGAATCATTACAGGTAGGTCTGTTAAACAGTTCGTTTTTGGAGGGGCAATGCCGTTACGTTTTATTTTCTGTTCAGTTTTAACGGTTCTTAAATCAGGTTACTGTTCTCCCTTCTTTGGATGCAATGAAAATAGTTCAAACAATCGCTTATCAAAGTTTCTTAAACAGAACCGAATTTAATTTTTGTTGAACAGTGTGCCTAAAGCCATCTCTATTTTTTGTCATTACAGGGCCCATCAAATGGCCATTTGGTTAAGGTGAGTCAGTCGGTCTCCACCGATCTCCTTTTTTTATTCTCTTTACTATCTCCCATCTATCTCCTGACTTGACTTTCCCTTTTTCATTCTCTATTTTTTTCTCCCCTGTAAAATCTTCCTTCCTCAACTTTATATCTAGCTGCTGCTCTTTAGCTCTTTGTATATACATGACTGACTGTGACTACCTACTCCAGTCTCAAGAGTTATCTCTCCTCCTGTGACAGGACAAAAGCTATTCATCCATCCAACACTCTCTTCTTATCCTGACAAGGATGTTTACAATACCCAGAAGAGTGCCATAGACACACATGACAGGAGAGTCGAGCCGCTTTTCTCCTCGCCATCTCATCATTATTGTCCTTCCTTCGTACCTACGCAAAAAAAGAAATCGGTGCCAGCCAGCTCTGGCCCTGAGCTTCGCTAAAACGTTTTTTAGCAATCTTGGTTAAGCACACGGAAAGAATCTAGTAGTAACTCCTCATCAACATTAGGAACACGAACGAACTTCTTTCCTCAGCACAATGGGAAACTTATCCCCATTCACTTTATTATTTAAATCCCACATTAAAGATAGTCATTCCTGATTCCTCCTTAACCTAACTTTTTTCCCCAAGGTAAACTTTCTCTCTACCTGAGAGAAAGCAACTGCAGCCATTATAATTTACTTGAGGAGGAATATAGTAATAAGTTAAGCGATGGAGGAGAAAGGAGAAAGTGAGGGTAATACCTCACTACTTTCCTCTTTGATATGAGAACCTTGTCATTGAAGAAAAGAAATCTGAGGCTGAGACTTCAGACGAGATTCTTTTCTACCTGCTTGAACCAAACTGCGCATCAGCTAAGTTATTACAGAAATGACATGATTGTCTGATGCTCCTGTTGCGGCAAACGTGCTATGAGCTCGGTTCCTTTTTGTTCCTTTCACAAAATCCGTGGGAAGGTGGAATCAGAATGGATTTTGCGAAATTCGAAGAATATGAAATTAAAATTGGAATGAAAACAAAAGGATTTATATCCCAACCACAGAACTTCCTCCGCATTCATATTCGCAATGAAATACATCCATACCTGTAATTAAATCAGAGTCATAATGATAATTACAATAATAATAACTAAGTGTAATTATATTTCACATTAGGGAAGGCTGTTTTGTTTTGTAGAAAGCGAAATCTGAGATTTGCCGAGAAACGTAGGCAGATAAATAAACAATTCATGTTAATTCATTCCAATTTAAAAAAAAACAAATAAAATAAATCCAGCTTTGTTTACCAATTAGGTGGATGTTTGTTTACAGAAGGAAAGAAAGCTTTCTCTTGTTTTAACGCACTTTCTTCCAGGCATAATTAAGCAAAAGGCCATACTTGCTCGCTTAGGTTCACAATTAAATATTAATAAGCTCAAGAAGGATTGAAATAAACTATCGTCCTCGTCAAGGAATGAATAAAGTTGTACGTTCCACAAATCCATGTCCTTCCTCAGCTCTCTCAAACTAAACTGTATCAGGCTGGGTGTCAAGCTCCAAAAAGCAGCAGCCTTGTTCCATCTACTTTCATTCTATTAGCCTAATTGTTAGCTCTGCGTAAAGTAGAGCTAGAGCAAATACACATGTCTTTAGAGAATGTTTTGTAATTTTTGAGTTCCTCCTCTCGCGCCCCTTCAAAGGAAATCCGAATGCATTACATTACCTACCTAATTTCAGTTAGTTAGCTCAATTTCCTAATGACTTTAATTGCTGGAAGGAAGGAAGGATATCAACTCGTTCCATTCTCCCGTACAATTAGCCAGGGACATTATATTCCGGGAGGGAATTTTTTTTATCCCATTCTTTCCCTGTAGTAGTTACTACCTGGAATGGATCTTGGGGTCATTCACATTCAGATTCCACATCATCATCCTCATCATCCCTCCCTCCCCATTTATGCAGAATTATTCTATTTGCGTAGTGAAAGTTCTCGTGGAAAATTAAGGGAAAATTAGACAAAGTTAAGTAGGGAGCCAGAGCATATTATACATGCATGGCTGGGTAGTTTGAGAATTGGAGCCTTGGAGCGGAGTCTTTTTTTTTTATGTTCAAGGAAAAACTTATTCCCCTTCCAGCCATCGACTTTCTCCTAAAAAAGAAATAAGGTCAGAACCAAACAAGCAGGAGGATCAGGAGCGGAGGGGAATTTGGTTTGGTTTGGATCAACTCAAGTCAAACCAAACCATTCCAAGTCAGACCACACAATATGAAATTCCATTCTTCATCTAATAATCTTTCCCAATAAAAGCTTCTATTTCCCGTTCAATGGAAAATACTCCTTTCGCCCGAGTGCATCATCATCTGCTTTTACTGGAGAAAGCAGCAAAAGCAAATGAGGAAAGGGGGAAAGTGACAGTGAAACTTTGTACATTACACATAAAGCAAATGGGACATTTTCAATACATGCCCAATAATAATAATAATCCAGAAGAGGAAATTCTCTGCTGCTTCTGCTCCCGGAAAGTGGGATCATCAGCTGCTTAGTCAGCGTATGCTATGCTGCTTTCTTGCTGGAGAGAGGATGGAAGGGAAAGTGATTTCACACAAAATGAAAATTGCACATTCGTTATGAAATGATAATTATTAGGATAGTTTTTCTTTATCCCTCCAACCTCCTCCTCCACTAAATCCAAACCTAACCTACCTAACCCATAACCTCCGAAAACTAAAACTATTGCTCGCCGCAACTCAGCAGAAAATTTTTGAGAAGGAAGATGATCATACCGATGATGTTGATGATGATGATGATGATGGCTTTCTCCAGTTAGTTGGTTTATTTTACTCCTCACATCCTCATCCTCCATATCATTTCATTCCAAAGTTAGTTTTCATCGTGAAGTGTTCCACCATCCATGTGAAAAGAAACTTGCCAAGGCTTATTACTACATCTTTGGTTGATGATGATAACGATGATTTGGAGAAAGTCGGACTGGTTTTTTGGGGAAAAAAATGTGATATGGGATGGGATGATGTGATGTAATGAAGAAGAGATAAAGTAGTCATGTATGTTTGTAGGTTTCTTTTTTCATTTCTGCTCCTCCTTTTCCCCAATTTTTTTTCTCTCTCTTTGCCTCAAGTCAAGTCAAGCTCTTCTCTTGTGTGCCTTTTCTCATACTCGTTTTAATCTCTACTCCCAAATGTATACGTAAATATTTGTGTCTATAACTATATGTCTCCCCTTCTTCCCCCCAAAAAAAACATGCTGTGCTGTATAATAATATAAATATGACCTAATTTTTTATTAAAAGACTCGTGCCTGAATTGCAAAGGAGCGGAGCCCAGTTCGCCTCCACCCTTCATAATCGAATGAAGGGGGGCAACGACCCAAACCTCTACGTGGGAAAGTAAGTAAAGCCATTCCATACTTGCGATATTATATAACATTACATAACAACATAATAATAATATAATAAGCAGAGGGAAAAAAACTCAAACTCAACTCTCCAGCCGGGACCCTTTCCCTCTGTGCAAAAATAAATATTTTCTCCCTCCCAATTTTTGCTACTGCTCATTTTCTTCTTCGCAAAATGCTTATTACGTACGAGTAGAAGAACAACAGCAAAAAAAAACCAACTAATGTGGATGTGCAGCCCTCTGATCGTACATTAAAAAGCTGCTGTTTTGTTTGCCAAAAAACTAGGAAGCAAGCAAGCTAAATTAATTATTAGTGCGCTTGGGCTGTGTGCTGCACACAAAACAGATCTAAATACTTTTCTCCTCCTCAAACATTAAGAAAATAATGTTGGGATGGGGCCACCACACACGTCATCCTCCTCCTCAAGAGTCCAATATGATATGGAATGAACCTACATTTGTTTTGCAATGCATCCCATCCCATCCCAATTGATATGATAAGGTTATGATGTTATGGTATACTAACATGATAACTTTCTCTTTTTTTTAGAACAAATTTGTGTTGCTTCACTTCACTCACATTTTCCCCTCCTTATCATTGTTATATGGCTTGTTCTAGACATGGTTTTTTTCTTGCTTGCGGTCCAAATGGTATTAAGACCTTGTTGGTGGACTCGACTCGACTGTCCTTATTATTACAGGATGGGAATAATTTTCCTCCAGATTATTATTGTAATATGTGGATAGTCCCAATGAACGAATGAATTCCCCCCAAATTTTCCATGTTTTCCCTTCATAAAAAAGAAAGTTATTTTTTACTCCAACCTTTTTCCAGGGCAAGCAGGCCAGGGAATTTCCCTGGGTAGCCGTGTCTTACGTTTAGGGCAAGACTATTTTTTTTGCAAAAAGTATTCTCACGTTCTCATTGCAAAATTTCTCTCTCTCTTTATGCTCATGTGGGAGGGGGAGGCTGAGAGAGATATTGCCACACTGGAGAGGAAAGTAAAGAGCAAAATCATGTTATGTTGGAATATGAATAACCATGTTATAATTACAAATGAGGAGGGGGAAATGTCTGAAGGGAGAAATATTTTTGGGAAATTAGCATGTTTTTTCATGGTGGACCTTAAGACGTCAAAAACAAATGAGCATGAATGCGAATATGAATATGAGCATACACATCCATAATATAATTTTTTGCGAAAATGCCTGTAGAAAATCTCATATGCCTTGTTTGTTTGTTTTTGTTGCGTAATCTGCGATCTCATTCCATTATTCAGTTTCTTTTTCTTCCTTTCCACATCTGTTCTGTTTTTAATACTGAATAATATGAGTACAGTTGTGATATGATATGAATAGAACAAGAAGTGTACATTTTTCCTTTTGTTTTCATTTCCTTTTCTTTCCGTTTCCCTTCCCAGATCCGAACCTCCGTTTTGCTTGCTTTCTCATGAAGTGAATGCTTCAAGTGAAATGTGAGCCATTCTATCTTGTTGTTGTTGAGATGCAAAGGAAGAATTGATACGGCTCTTGTTGCTTGATGCTCTTGCTGTTGTTCTTCTTCTCTGAATATATTTTTATGGAGGAAAAGGCTATCCGAGATTATTGCGAGAAGGGAAAGTACAAATAATATGAACCAACTTGATATTTGGATGTCCGTAGGAATAGGAATAAGATATGATATTAGTTGTGCATCTTCACTAGAGAAAGCAAAGGAACTACTTATATGAGACGAGGATTTATCCTCAAACCACAGAAATGTACATTGGTCTGGTCTGGCCTGGTACTTGAGTAAATATTACATTTGTATATATCCATCATCCTTTCCCTTCCCTTCCCTGTCGACAAAAATTCTTTATCCTTCCAGTTGCATCTTCATCACGTCATTTCATTTCGCTCGCTAAGACAAAGATCAGGGGAAAAGTGAAGTTATCCTTCTTGCTCCTGTAGTCCAAGCTGAACCTATACCAGTGCCTTTCATGCTTCAAGTTCAATTTCCAGTTGAAGGTGGTTACTTGTATGAGTAGATGCACTGCACAGTAGACAGGATCCTTGGTGAAGGAGGAGGAGAAAGTTGCAATAATAACCAGAGAGAGAACAAATAATATTACATATTATCATCCGGATCATCAGTATTTGTTGTTGGTTATGTTACAATTTTTGTTGTTGGGATTCCAAAATTCCTCCAGGATTAGATTCCTCCGAAAAGAAAATGAAAAACAACAACAACAACAGTTCTCCCCCCGTTTTTCCTCCTTATCTATTTTATAAAACATACATAAACAGAAGGAAATGAAATGAGTAAGAGTTTGAAGAGATGAAGTAAGTGGCCACCACCACACTGCCAACCACCACCACCACCGTACACATGCCATGGTGAAAGTCCTCCAGCATAAAATTTTCTTTCTCCGGGAAAAAAAACAACCTATGTAGAAGATAATAGGGAAGAAAACAAATAATAATTTTGGGGGAAAGGGGAAGAAGAAGTGTACCCCGTGCACTTTCACTTTCCTACTCACCCGAGTCAAAATCACCAACATTTTGTAAGAAAATTTAGTGCAAGGTTATGTTGTTATGAGTAAACGGAAATGAGATATGACCATACCTAAACAAAATCTACAACCGAACCGACCACCACCACATTTTTTTCTTCTCCTTCTCCTGATGAAATTTAGAAGGAAGGGAAAATATATACACTCATTTCATATTACACTCTTTGCAATGGAGTCTCCCTGGTCGCCACAAAAAAAAACACGGAAAAACAGGAAGGAAGAAAAAGTTTTAGTTTTGCTGTACTCCCTCCCATCTTATGTATCAAGTATGCTCCTTGTTTCCCTTCCTATTTAACTTTCTCCTCTGTAAGTTGTTATGCAAATAAATATTCCACTCTCAAAAGGAAAGAGCAACAAAAACTTTGAAATCAGATAAGGATAGGGCATTGATATTTACTCCGGCCGCAATCAGGAAGAAACTTTGATGTTCAAACAGATAGACAAAATAAATAGAGTTCGGGGCCAAATGAGATTACCCAACGCACGCACCCTATCCCAAGCACATGCCATATTCCACAGTATCAAAAGATAATTTGATCAGATCGGATCTTCTTCTTCTTGTGAAGAAAAAGGTATCAACTGTACTTGCTACAACAATGCAAAGTGAAAGTGATCCCAATGAAAAAAAAAAGGAAAACAAGCACCAAGTTGAGTCAGTGCTCCTGAGCAAAGGTGTTTTCTGGAATGGTGAAAGCAAAGAGAAATTTTTCCCTAATAAAATAAAATTCTCTATATTACGTAATGTGGATGAGAAAAAATGGGAGGGAAGAATGGAGGAATGAATAGAGGGAAGAAAAAGGGATTTAGATAGGGAATAATTTTTTCCCCTTGTTTTGGGGAAGACCTTTGGGAATTCCCTTTGGAAGATTTTTTTGTTATTATGGTAGTTCTAAAACAACTTGTACCTCATTCTACCATTCTTGTATGGAGATGTATCTTGTGAACATTTCTCTTTATCATTCTATTTGCCAAGACGAGTTTTTTTCTTCTTTTTTTGGGAGGGTTTATCCTTGTTTGCTCAAGTGATAGCCATTCCTTTTTTCTTCTTTCTACTTGTGCTGTAAGTAAAGCAACTCCTTTCACCCCTCACTTCCCTAATTCACATTTATTGCATGATATTTATTTATATTCCTCGCATTTTATGTGTGAATTCATTTTGGTAACAGAACAACAGAACAGCACAAAAAAAACAAAAGGGAAAACAACAAGAGAGAGAGGGGGGGAGCTGCCAAGCTGGATTTATTTATGTAGGAAAATAGACATAAATGCTGTGTAGCACTATTGTTTCCTTTTTTTGGACGAGAACAAGCGCTACTACTTTCAAGGATTGTTCTCTCCCTAATGCAGTTTGAGATATTGTTGGGGAAAAGTAATTGGCTAAACTAAAAAGATACAAGTGATGGGGCTGAGGAGGATTAAGCTGTAGCTCTAGCTCTAACAGTTTTTTTCTTTCTTTCTTTTTAATGAGGCTTTTTAGAAATTAGCCATTTGTTGTTGTTTTACAAGTTTTTTATGAGGATTATGAGGGGGCATAATGAAAATTGAGTGGTTGACCCGAGGAGGGGCTTCCATTGTCGTAATGAGTTTTTTATGAAAGGCAAATGTTTTGTATGGCTTGTTTTTGTTTGGAGAGGGGATCTTCTTCGCTGGAGAGTTTGAGTCAAGTGGATTGTGAGTAGGGATTTTGTGGTGGTGGGGACCGGGACAAAAAAAGGCTCGAACTCAATTGTCATGTTTTTTTTTGCAGTGTGAGGAGTGGGCATGAAGGGGACGACATTATCCTGAGTGGAGCAGGACCATCAATATTTGGAGTGATGGGCTACGGGGACGAGATCATTGAGCCTCCGGAAGCCGGCGTCTACGGCAGAAACCAGAGCTCTTCGGGGCTCCCCTCCCCGCCAACAACTTGCTTCTCGCCGCTGGCATCCTCGTCATCTCCAGCGGTGACCGGCCGGTCCAGGAATGAGAGGGTGAATGAGACATCACTTGAGTCATCCTTTTTCTCCCCGTACTCCACGGCATTGTCCGTCACCATCGCCATTGGTAAGAAAAAAATAAATAAAAAGAGAAAGTTTTCTTTTTTTTGGGAAGTTTTCTTCTTCTATTTTTCTCCTCTTCTCTGGAAAAAATTTAGTACATGATGAGCTGCTCATAAAAATGGTCAACTTTTATAGTGGACTGTTATTGTTATTTTTTTTCAAGAGGAGTAGGAGGAGGATGAGGAGGAGAATGGAAAGAACAAAAAAAAAGTTTTCTCTTTAACTGTTATTATTATGTACTATTATCCCTGGAAGAGTGCACTTATGTATGTGTGTGTACATACTTGAGAGAGAGTAGAGTATCAGACGGATTGGGGGAAAGTTTAGAGAGAGAGGATTTTCAAAAAGAAATGATGATACCTATTCAAGAAAATAAAAAAAGAATACAAAACTGGATGATGATGAGATGAGGATAGGTTCTTTCTTGCCAAGAGCAAGGGGAAAGGGGAAAGAAAAGTAGCTCTGGAGCATTTCCGTTACATTAGATTAGGTAGGTTAGGTATGTATTTTAGAATGCGATGCTCCTGCCATGTGAGTTTTTCTCTACTTGATCATCATGATTATGATGATGGAGGAGAAAGCAAACCCTGACGGGATGGAACGTGCATAGTAAGTAAAGCCACATACGAGTATGATGAAAAGGAACAAGTGATGTGAGATCCAGAGATCCTCCGAAGAGAATCGTTTCTTGCCTCAGGTAGTTTTTCATATCATGGAAAACCCGTACTAAAACTATGCGTTTAACAAAACTGCCCATATTGAACTGTGTTAAAGGGGGGAAGCAAAACTTATTCTTGCCCCATCTTGTTGATGGGATATCATCATATCATATCATATCATATCAAAAATGGTTGGAGGGCAAAAGAAAGAGGAAGAAGGGTTCCCATTGTGTTTATTGTGTTTTATTCATGATGGAGGATGGAGATGGAGGTTAGGCATAAGATAACCTCCTTGTTTATCTTGAAGAGGAAGGAATAAGGAAAACCCTGAGCTCCTCATAATAATAATAATGAAGGGGAAGAAAATAATAGAAGATATTTCTGGACGTGTTATGGAGGAAAAAAAATAAGATGCTTTCTCTATGGTCATGTGGGATAGATGGATGGATAGATATGGTTATTTGGATTTACTCACGTTTCTTGCTATACTTATGAAAGAGAAAGCACTCATATCATACCTAATCAAGAATATATTTTTTTCTTTCATTTTTTATATATTATTTTTTCATGATTTTTAGGTTGCTCCCTCCTCATCCTGAACGTGTTCATCTTCGCCCTGGTCTACTACCAGCGGGACAAGCGGCGGGCGGAGATGATGAAGAATGCTCAGCAGCAGAGCTCCGAAACAAGTATATCAAGTAAGTATGGGGAGCCGCCGGAGCTCCTAAAGTCAAACTCCACCACAAATACTTCCCTCCACTTATCCACGTCCCACTCCCAAGGACAACTGCATCCCCTCCAAATCAGCCAGCAGCATTCCAACGACTCCACCACCTCCTGTCATTCCCGTCATGGGGGTCACTCTTACGTCAGCAGCCCGGTTTCGGAGGCCACCCAGAAGCAGTTGGCCCACGCGGCCCAGCAGCAGCAGCTTAGTCTGAGTCAAAGGGGAATCCTCCTCAATCCCAATCAGACTCATCAGCAGTATCAGCAGCAGTATCATGGGCAGGGGCAGTACCCTCCGCAGAGCATGTTGGCAGTGGCCACCCTCCCAAGGTCTAATGGCGGGATTGGGATGGGGATGAACACCAATACTTCCGGTTTGCCGAAGCCGCCTCCGCCCCCGAGGAGTTTTACTAATTTTTCTACCCTCCCCCATAACATGAATAAGAGTAATCAAAATCTTTCCACTAATTATGATGAACTTAAGGTATAAAACTTAAATAATGATTACAAATAAAATTTGAACAAAAATTATCTAACGTAAGTCAATCAAAATGAGATTACCGATAATTATGTGAAAACGGAAGCGGAATGAAGAAAGTTTTCACGTTTTATACGGCATATTATAATCGTACACACTTTTAACACATCTGTATACAAATTGGTTATACAAAACTATAAAAAATATATACACTAATACTATGCAGTAGGTATACTACATTTTCTTTTCTTTCCAACTCATATTTATCTTATTTGTTGATGATAAAAAAAATTGATACTTTATATGGGTTTTTATTTTTTTTTAAAGTTCATCTTAAATTAATTAACTAATGTGATGATCTGTTTAACTCGATTCTGACTTTCTATCTTGTGTAGGCACATTTCATAACTGCTCAAACGAATATTAATATTGCCCTTTAACTGATCTGATCATGAATCCTATCATGATGGTTTGTTTAGTTCCAAAATACGACTTTTTTTCCTTTAGAGCTAAATCCTTAAACCCCAACGTATTTATGTTACTTTGTGAAAATAAAATAAATCATTAAATTATATATAATATGCTGTAGTTTATTAAGGAGATTTATATTTAAACAAATAAAATAAAAATCTTGAGATATGGTATGTTTCCAGTATGAAATGGTCAGATCGTTTTTGCTTTGATTGCTTGAATAACACAACCTGGTTGTAAGAAGGAGGTGGGCGCAATACTCGTAACCTTTGGCGGTATTAACATTTCCGTTTCCTACCACAAAATAGCTGCAAGCAGCAGGTTCATCCCCAACCAAATCAATGGGCAATTTAAATAAAAAACATTTTGGTGCTAAAACTTAGTCTAGAAATCCTATCTCGAGGAAATATCTAACAATGCATAGATCCTTCAGCACAAATTGTCAAAATGGAGGAGTTAAAAAATATATACATTTATGAGTCATCTATCACTAAAGCATTCACTACTTAACAGCTTGCTGGATGGATCACACCTCAAACCAAAATAGGTTCATATAAAATGGCATGTGTTACTCATCATCAACCAAGTCCGCACATCACATGCGTCTAATCCATAGTTGCCTTGCTTTTCCTTTTGCTTATGGAAACTTTCTTTCGAGAAATGAAATGAAAATATGGAGGAAAAAACAGCGTAATAAAAATTTGTCAAAATGAAATTATGCATGCATGTGATGTAAGTATGTGCACACACATGGTTATGTTTGGAGAAGGCGGAGCTGAGAACAAACGCAACAACTGTTAAATTTCACTTTATTTCCCCACCCGAGAAATATGCCTCATATCCCGGCTTGCATACAGAACAGAATATTACAACAGCAACATACATCAGAGAAGATATAAAAGGAACGTGTTTTTCTCAAGAAGTAAAAAAGCAAGAAAACGTTTCCCGTCATCATCATCATCAGCCTTCTCAACCAAGTTGAGAGGGAGGTAGGTAGAGTAGACTAGCTGAATCCAAGATTATCACTTTTTATTCCCCCTCACCAGTAAATATGTAAACGAGGGAGCATTACGTATTACAAATGTCTCAAGCCGCTTCTTCCCCCCACACACAATGGAGGAAAATATGAGTGGAGGAGGTTTGGAGGATGAGGCATATATCTTCCCTTCCATTTAAAGATCTATATCTCATCCTGGGAAAAAGGCATACAAAATATGCCATCATCACCATCATCTACATCTTCTTCTTCAATGCAAAGAATGGGAGTTGGACCTGGGAATGGGCTGCTCTAAAGCATTTACAGCCATATTTTACATCATCCACATGCATCTGTCAAAAAAAATATTTCATGAGGGAGAAAGTAAAGTAAAAGTAGAAAGTGTACGTACGTATTTGTAAGTGTGGGTAGGTAGGTAAGTAAGTAAGGCTCTAACAGTGTCTGTATGAGAAAAAGCCAAGCCAAGAGAGAGAGCCTTTTTTTTAAGCCAATCCACCACCACCGCCATCACCGGATGGATCAGCTTTATGAATTATTCACCAGCCAGAGGAGAAGAGAAGAAAAAAAAGGGTTTTTAGGTATTATGTGTGGAAATGCGTATTTCCGCTGTAAAACAAATTTCAGCTTATGAGCCACATTCATCACTGCTCCCTTTACTTTTTCGAGTGGAGAAAGCAGGGAAAGCAAAGGAGGAATTCGTGTATGCATGACCATGTGGAATGTGGCCGGGAAAACATAATAATAATACAGATCTTATATTTTTGTTGAATCCATCCATTAGGAAAAAAGGGAAGGCTTCGATCCTCCAGTTGACTAAACAGAGGCTGTTTTTTCTTCATTGTTGTTCTCATCCCGTCCGGGATAGGAGAAAAACAGAGTATTAGGAAGGTTGAGCTCTTCAATGTGGATTTGGAAATTTTTTTTCGGGGAGAGGAGAAATTGCAATTTTCTCCGGAGCGAGCAAAGCGAAATCTACAAATGTGGGACGGGAAGTCATTCCGATAGATTATTCTGAAATGAGTAAGTAACATTGCATTAGAGAGAGAGGGGGGGAAATAGTACTGTAATGTCGTTCATCAACATAACGGATTTTTTTCCTAATTTGCATATGACATCCCTACAAAGACTTATGCGGAGAGCCGGCGGTTGAGTCACGTACAATTCAAGTAGGTTGTTGTAATGATCATCAATGCAATGCAAGGCTGGCTGGCTGATATGAGGAATCGAAAATGCAAATGAAATTAT
>JAQGAI010001840.1:0-13623 GCA_034696905.1 Lepidocyrtus violaceus
TCGACCTTTTGACATTTTAAACATTAGTGGTTTAAACATTGGATAAATTATCTTAGACGTTATGGGGGGTACCCAAATAGCTGATGGCGGAGAGTGACACATACGTACATACCTACAGGGATTGAATCGAAAAGTGGATTTGCGTCAACTGATACAATTTTACTTATTGACGAAAAAAAACATTTTTCTCCAAACGAAATACATACGTACATGGAGAATTTAGCAGATCTAACAGATCTCGTTAGTTCTTTCCAGCATGAAATACAAATAAAGAAATATGTACTGCTAGTGCTTCCACTTGTATCCAAAATGAAATGATGTGCGTAGGAGGAAAGAGATACTAGCTCTCCACATTTTATTTATATTTCAGGAACGGTCTCAAGTTACATAAGTGTGCACTCATGTTACACAAAACACGCTGCTTCTGCTGATTCCCTGAAGGGCATTTCCACATTAAAATTAAATTTGACAGGAACACTTTACCGAGATATCGGTGACTGAAGAAGGGTTCCTGCTTCCGCTGATACAAAGGTGAGTGGGAAGATATGGTATCCGGTCTCCACACACTTACATGAAGCTTTAATGTATTGCTTAGTCACGTTATTGCTCTCATAAATTAACATTTCATTCCATTCATGCGGGTATTTGTAAAGATGCAATGAAAGCAATGCTGCTTTTTTAACTTTTAGGGGCAAAAAGTGGAAGATACTTTTTTGCTATTTGCTATTATGTAGCTGTCGAAACGTCATCTTTCATTTGCATTTTTTAAGATGGTTTCCGATTCCCCGATCTCTCCAGAGGAAGTGCCTACAAGCAGTCTATTTATTCAATGCAAATATTTTCCCAGGAAAACGGAAAATGTTTATTTTCCTCAAATTATTTATATTATTCGTTTTCATGAATGATGGATACTTTCTGGCTGTGACGGGAGGGAAAGCAAACAAACTATGCTCTTGCCTTTTTGCGTTTCCAATAGTATTTGGATTTGCGATTGGTACACAACTGACGGTGGTGGTTGTGGCAGCGTGGGATGTTTTCATGACGGAGGAGGAAGCAGGAGAAGCGATAGAATACATTTTAGCGGAATACAATACCTTTCGCTGGAAAACTACAATATGGCATGGCATACATATTAATGGAGTCACTCCAATTTCTTCAATATATGGAATCAGTAATAAAAGAAAGCAATTTATTTTCGTTCCCACGCGTAGCCTTGCTTTGGTTGCCCCCTTTGGTGGGGTATTTTTGTCTGTCCTTCGTTACCAAATTTGACCTGCATTTGCGCACGTATAAATGGAATGAATAAAGTGGGAGCCAGTTCAACTGGAGAATACAAACGGTGAAAGTGAAGTAAGCAAAGTTCAGTTCATTTATAAAAAGCTTTCAGCTTGTCAAATCTTTGTTGGTCGAATTGTTACTTCATTTCTTAATTCTCTGGATCCCGGATTTTGCAATTCAGACTTCCAATCTAAAACAATTCTTGCGTAAACGACTAAATAAGTGGTTTTAATTCGAATTTCGGATTAGCGTAGCTGAAATCCGGGCGGTGATGAAAACGCCCCCATATGCCCAAATGTATTCAAAATCCAGGAAGAAATCCATTCATTTCAACCATTTGCTAGATGGATTATAATCATGATGGCACACAAATATAGAAAGTTCCGTATGAATGGCCATACAAAGCATATTAAAAAGCAAATTAAGTAAAAAGCTGGTTTGAATCGGGGTTTTAGTAAATATATGGTTTACCTATTACTCTCATGAGGAAGCGTATTTGAGGGATATAAAAAATAATTTTCATACTAAATTCTAGCCCTAAAGCCCTTTCATCCGCATCCGTCGAAAAAGGGATTACAGGGAGGGATCGTTACGGAATACAGAATTTGAATTGAATAGATTCCAATCAACCTTCAAGCTCACTGTTGCTCCCTGTGCAGCCCTAGCATTTAGCCTAATTACAACCACAGAACGATGATGGTGAGTGAGTGGGACTCCACCCTCGTAATGGCTTTACGTAATCATCAATATTCATTGTGTTCCTCCAACTTTTGTATTCAAACCGCATATGTACTGTACATATCACATCATCGATATCACACACATCCATCCACATCCTGGGATTGTTGATGATGACAAAATATGATAAGTCCAGTAACATACATAGTAAATAAAATGAATGTATGTATGCAAGCCAGAGGTTCCCTTCCCACGTTGGATTTTTTCCTTAACATTCCACTGCACTAGGATGTCGGTTTCGCACCAGCATCAACACCAAACCTACCTGAAACCTGAATCCCATATGCAAATGAATAAAATACGAGAATCCAATGCAGAAATGTAATAAATGGAATTTATTCTTCTGTGGAAAACGCTGGTTATCTAAACATGAGATCAATAAAAAGTGGTAATAAAGTAACGAAACCAATTTTACGATACTATCATCACATCATCATCATATCCTATTTTTCTGGTTGATCTCATGATCTGAAACACACTATTCTTAGACTCAATCCGCAAACGCAAAGTTTTATTTGCTATGCATGGCAAAATGAATAAATCTGCTTAAAATGGAATAGTATTTTTGCAAATCTCACATAAATATTATGCATTCCATACTCACTCCATTCAAATAAATAACCAATAGCTAAAGATAAATTAAGGGATCACAATTAAATAACTTATTCGTTGGCACTTATCTACAAGATAAAGTCTAAATGTCTTAGATGAAATAACTATTATTTAATATTAGAAAATGCATAAATATACTTACGTTTCATTTTCTATACCACATATCTATATATGTAATCCAGATATGCAAAGTTTCAGACATTTTTCGACTACGATAATTTGAAAAGGGTCATTAAAATCGTATTGTACGCCTACTTGCCATTTTTCACGCTAATACATTACGCATGGCCAAAGATACTATTATGGGTTATATGATCCTTTGCTAGTAAATGTCATGCCCATAAAATTGCTGCTATCAGGCTATGACTACTACATATACTATCATCCCTCTACCACTATGATACGATAATCATCAGCTTTAAGGAACTATAACTGACTAGTATAGTGAGTGCCCAGCCCACGCCCTTTTGTTTACAACGCCATGGGTCCGACAAACCAATCATGAAAGCAATAACGAAGATACGCAAAGAATGGAATTATTGTTACGTGATTATGCACAACAATGACCGATTGTTGATCTTTTTGGCTTACTTTTTTAGGAGTAGGTAACATATTATTATTATTACTTTATCTATGTTTTTACAAAGTATGGCTTATTTTATAGTTAGGCATTTACGCATCGTGATAGTATGTATGAAAGATCATTGTAATTTATATTCCATTGTGATTCTTCCCTCGAACCTCATTAATTCATAAATATACAGGTATTATATATAAAAAAAATATGCATAATTGAGGCTAAAAATGTTCATTGACGAATTCCTAATCTTTTCGTGAAAATAATTTTGTTGTAGGAATAATTTAGCAAGGGTGGTATAAGCTTTAAAAAAACAAGATGAACAAATATCTTTCTGAACATGACTTTGTCGGTGGTCAATGGGCAAACATAGATAGGCCTAATGAACATTCCTGATATATTTACTCATATACGGTTGAAGTTGAATAAATAAACAGTTCATGTGCCAAAAAACTTTAACTTGCTGCTAACATGTTATTAGCAAAAAGAAAACAAGATTAGGTGCATGTGTTAATGCTGCTGAGGTTATGTTATGAATATGATCCCGATGCATTCTTGGGTGTAATCACAATCAAGGTAAGGCAGACCAGACAAGGCACCCTGTTTACTTCTCACCTTTAGGCTTCGATGCAAATTTGGATCTTAATGAATGATACAATGGGGGCAGTCCATTTTAATTGTCAACCAATTTAATAAGAAGGTGAAGGAAGATCGCCCGTAATTTCCATATTCTTTTAAAAAAAACTTTTGTTGATCAATCCCATTCTCACTTCTCAAAAGGTTCCTTAAACCCATTGAACCCTGGTTAGTCACGATACGATGATGATGGGTAGACGATAAATGAAATGAATGGCTGCTGTAACAGTAATAAAAAAGTTCATAACGTAATTCTGTCAAATGTGACATGTGTAAAGCGCAGCACCTGAGAACCAGCGGGGTAACTTACCAATACAAAGTTTCAATTTCGATGTGGGCGGATGGATATATGAACAACTGAGTTTGATCATAAGCCGTACAGACCGAATTATGCGAAGACAGATTTATGAATGTAAACACAGTAGTGTGCCATGCCATATTTAATGCACTCCAACCAAACAAAGACTCGCATTCATTTCATACGTATGTGCATGCGTACAGATTTTGGTGTTAATAAACTTATGTCATACTATCCCGTTCAGAATTTTCAGCTGTGGATTATTTCTTCACAAATTATTTGACAAAGAGCACGTCTAAGAATTCGGCATTTTATTCCGCGAATAATGATACAAATCATCATAAACGTTGAAATAAATATAAAAGGCACGTTCATGTTCGTATGAACTGATGGATGTGACGCTGCCAAGTCTACATCCAACAGTTGGTAATCACCCCCACTCGAATGAATCCCAGACAACTCCAACAACTTTTCTGAAAACTCATCGTTAAATCCTTTTCACCAAAAAATTTCGGATTTGTCCAACATCCCGTTTGTCAAAAGCAGACAGGGACGGAAGAGGCTCTTCTCGGGATTGTTGACAATACAGTTTAAGCGGAAACGACTTGCTTAAGTACTGTACTTTGTATACTGGCTGGTAGCGACTATTAAATAAAGGGTTTCCAAATAAAAAACAACTAAATCCATCCATCCAGATTGGCTTTACGTGCACATCCTTCACTTTCCCCAGACGTGCTGAAAAATCTACGTTTTTGTTATCCTTATCATTTATGATGACTACGACGGAGTCACGGAGAGAGGGTCAAAAAAGGCGGAAGGAAATCCCTCAAAGGCACGTCCGCTCTGTAAACAAGCCATAATGCCTTGATTTGCCACGTAACATATATACCTATGTATACTAGACTGACTCACTCACATCCACATAAATTGTACGTGAACTGTGAATTATGAAAAGCCGCACGCACGTGTACGCTAACTACATACATAATAATAATACGGATGTTCTTTTAGGCTATGAAGTCAAATTGTAAAAGTCATCCACGAATGAAATGAAATGTTTTCCTCCTTCATATTTTCCCAAACCTCTGCTGCAATTTCACTAGCCCCACAGTATCTGCCAAAACGATAGCAGATATTCGAGACGAATTGATTCTGTCATCCATTTTCTACTACACCAAGCATGGATTTATTGGATTTACTGAGAAATCTTCTCATCCTCTCAAAAATCAACTCCGTTACGAAACCCAACTAACTCTTCAGAAAAAAATATCTTCCGCTCCGACTGACGCAGATTAAAATTTCGTTTAGTAAATCCGCAAAAAAATGTGATCAGATTTGAGTCAGTCAGTTCTCGCATTGACGCTGACACTAAAGTGGTTTTTTAAAAGCTGGCACTTCTCCTCAAAACTACAACATTAAAACTTATTTAATTCCTCCACTCTTTTTTTGAGAAGACATTTATTCCTGCATGCCCTAGAACTATGTACATAAAGGTGTTTGGGATAATTTGAGCTGATAATAGAAGCTTGGCATTTATACCTCAACTTCAACTTTACGTTGGCATTTTCGAGAAAGAAAAATACATTTTTTCTTAAAAAAAACCACTAACGTAAAAATTCTTATTATTGTTACGATGATTGATGACGACGAAGGCAATGACATAATTGGCAAGATGGCAAACAAAAACCTTGAATTTGCGTGCTAGCATGTAATTTTGTGAGGATTAACATCTACAAGGTCTCAAGTCTTGATCATAAGATCAGTGTGTGAATGAGCAAATACGATGGTATGAATGCAAGCTACGATAACTGCCGTTGTGGCTAATTAAAATGGACAGTAATAAACTAGTTAGTTATAGGGCTCATATTCGTATATCCTTTTATCCCTTCTTGGCTTCTGGTGTAAAACATATAATGCCTAAATGGTGTTATCTGTCAATCGTAAAACTTGTACTTGATTCTTTTTTTTAACGTCCAACGAAACGCATACAGTAATTATGGAAGTTGCTTTTCATAGATACCTCCAACTATTGTGAGCTACTACAGCAATCATTTTCTTCATATTATCTTCATCATTATATCGCTCCTGTGCAAATAATGCAAGCAAAAGTAATTTGCTTTATGGTTTTAACTATCCTATAAAACCATTGGCTTCGCTATTACTCACACAAAAATAAATGAAGCCCTTGAAATTGTTTTTTTGACTACGCTTATCCCAGCTGAAGCCATTATAGCTACATGTATGTATAGGAGGAAAATTGTCGAATTATGAGCAATGACGTAAACAAACGGGAGGACCGTGTAGTTCTTAGAACAATTCCCTTTCATGTGTTCATCATCACAACAATTCATCGGAAATATTTTTGAATGTAAATACACCAGAGAAACGAAACAAGCGCATGCAGTTCTCAATTCGCAAGGGAATTCAATTCTCTTGAGAAAAGAAATGGAAATAGAGCCACATTTATATGTTTGGTTTTGTGTGTGCGAGTCCATGTGCGTGTGTGAGTTTTGTAAAAGGGATAATTGGGAGGGAGAAGGAATGCAATGCGACAATGACAATGTGATAAATTCCTGAAGTGATTGGGAAGTATTTTGCATACTGATGGGAAATTCTTATTACGGTTTTCTTCCCTTGTCAGTCAAACAACTCTGACTGGGTCTGCCTTAAAGGTCTTTACCTCCCATGCACACTCACTCATTCTTACTTTGATATCCTCAAATCCCAAGTTTATTTCCTCACAGATAAATTACAGGTTGGCTGACTTCTAACATATTATCACTAAGTACTCCAGTCATTCTGATGATTCCTGTGAACATTAATATTTCCTCTTTTGCAGCTATGCTGGTAGTCATTACGAACAAATAAGGTTCTTATACAAAATATGTATCAGAGAATCATTTTGGGGCAAGGCTCAAAAGGTTCAGCTTTCACAAAATCCTCTCCTTTAAAATATGCACATTATACAACGCCCGCACCACTTCTTATCATTCATGATCATTGAGCAACCATCCATCCATCCTTCCTTCCTACTCATTTATTGTACTGGAAAAACTTTATTATTTTATTACGCAGATGTGCACTGTGTGAGGCAGATTGAATGAAACGAAATGATGTAAACTTTATTAATGAGGCTGACATATGTTGCAGTGCATGTACTCATTCCCCATTTTTTTTATAAACTTTAATATGCAAACTGCATACTGCAAACTATTTCGCTGCAAGGTGGAAAGCAGAGCTTTTCCCCTAAATGGAAATCATCGGCAATAAATTTTATTTAAAAAAAATATGTTTGTTTCTTTTGCACATTGGACATGACATAAATATGTTTCGTTTTCAGACTTAACGGATAAAAAGAACTTGATTTTTTTCTTAATAAGATAGAAAGGAAACTGGAAACGGACGATGAGTTTTCTTAAAATGGAATACTGGTCTTGTCGTAAGTAGCAATTTTTGCACGTACGCTATTATTGATACACATTTTTTTTCATTCAAGCTTCAAGCTTATGTCAATGCCAAGAACGAGAGGAACAGGTTGATGGCATTATTACATGTAAATAGCTATCAAGCAATGTTTTTTATAAATTCGAAAAGAAAATACGCAGATGATAACAATTACTTTGGTGTTCGTTACGTCTTGAGTTGAATTTTGATTGAATCGGGATGAGTGGGCTTTGGCTCTACAACAAAGGAAAAATAATCTGCATGGTTGGTTGGCTGGTGTTAAAACGCAGATATTTTAAGAAGAGAGAAAAGTTGCAGCAGACGGACATCGGATGAGGCTGATCACATCATGAAATGATTCGTTATCTGTGGCTTCTTGTATGGCTTGCTTGTAAAAAAAATTGGGATTTGTTGCCTTCTGTTTTGCTTGAAACTGAAACTTGACTAATTGCATTGGATTGCAAGTGGAAAGTGTATTGATTCGTCCAAGAGGATTTTTTAAGATTCGGTTAAATTTATACCAGCCAAACTACTTTTCTCGAGTCATCGGTTTGTATCCAACTTGTTATGGGCTACTTAGGTAAATGATGAAAGAGATTCAGCCAAGTGTCAAATTAAGGGCGAATCGCCGATCGACGAGAATTTGCCGACTTCGACTGTGTAGTCTGCTGGGATAAGCGATTGAAATATATAAATTGATTTTGTTTTTTTTTTCTGCATAGACATTCAACCGCCATAAAGTTCACCATGAAGAAGGAGGGATACGTGACCTCCCACATGCAAGACATTAAAAGTCTGATTTATTTGAGCATTCATCGAAAGAAACGATAGATAACGATGGCATGGCCGAGTGGAAGAAATAAAGTAGTTTAAATTAATCTCTAAGATAAAAGGTTTGGCTGATGTGATAAGAATGAAAGGGTAAGCGGATTAAACAGATCCGATTGATCTATTTGGCAATGATTTCTTGTTGGTTGGGAATTGTCGATACGGCGAAATATATCGATGCATGATTTAGGGCGAAAATTAATGGCCGTAGTCAGTGGAGTGAACGAGCACATTCATATGAAAATGGACGAGAGGAAGGAGATCAAAGTATTCCTCATCCTCTGAAGAAGTCAATGCTACCGACGAAATGAGAGTAACATGAATCTCCCATAAATGTATTTTTTTTTCGGTCTGGCTGCCATTTGGCACTTAACTTTAAATTGGGCATGCTTTACTTTAAAAAATTGTAATGGTCAATGAAAGATAAGTGAAAGTCCTCCCTCCTCTTCCTCCTCCCTTCCAACAATGTATATATGCAAAATAAACGTCACCACTTGAACTTTAAAAGCTTTCCCCACGAGACTGGAAAATTAATAGGGTATAGCAGGTTGCATTAGGCTAGGCTGCTTACGGAAAGGGGAAAATGTGTCGCAAAAAAGTTTTGCAAACTAAACTGAAAGTGCTCTGAGAATTTTGTCTGAAGAACATCTTCATCTTAAAAAGTTCCATAAAACTTGGGCCAAAAACGCTTTGATGCGTAAGTGAACCACTTACGTATGAAAAAGCTGTAGTAAAGCTGGGCGAGTTCTTGGAATTTGCAAATAAGATAAGGAATGGAATGGACGGACGCAAAGGGAATATACCACATCGTGTCTCCGCAATCCACATCTTCCTACGCCATTTTCCTTCGATGTCTCTGTCCCCGCCACATAAGAGAAATGGAAGAGATTTTCTTTTAAAAAACCGCTAGCAAAGCACAGTTTTAAAGTTAAGTTGTTAAGTATAAGTGGGTTGAGATCCGTTAAAAAATAATTTTCTCTGGAAGTAGTCATGCAAGTGTAAACATATGAAGGAAATGTCTAGTTCGTTATATGTCTTCCTACTACTCCTATTTTGTCCCTGCTTTCTTAAATATCAACTTTCATTTTTCATCAACTATTCATATGAAATGGAACACACTTTTTTTTACAAGAAAGCAACCTTGTTAGTCCTAGCGGTGTATTGTTTTCTTACATTGGGGCAAATTGTATTAAACTAGTTTGGAAAAGTTGAGTGGAGGAAAAAGAAGAGTAATTTGGTAAAATGGCCTAACGAGGAACAATTCCGAGAAAAACTAAGACTCCCAACAACACACATTCAATTCCAGCTACTTTCTTTCTATATTTATAGCTTCTACACTATGCATACATGCCTATATAGGGTCGTATAGGTAGAACCGTAAATTATATACCTACAGGAAACACATGTATGCCTAAAGTATTTTGTTAAAACCCTTTCAAGTCTACCCTTTAATTTTCATTTATTAAATAAAAGAATGAAAAAGTCTCAAAAGGTAGTTGCTTCACACACAAGCACATAGCTATAAGTACTTTATACTAATACGGAAGCATTCTTTGAAGGAACAAGTGTAAAAAGGGGTAGAGAAGAAGTGTCTTCCTTCTTAATGGCCCGGGCTAGCATGTATCTCAACTCGACTCAAGAATAAAGGAATTTTACTTCTGTGCCTTTGCCTCCCTCCATACTTAATTTTGATGGAGTCGTCTTCATCTCCTGTCTTCTTCTTCCCTTCCGTCCCAACAATCCCTACTCAAGAGTGAAACAAGTAGTGAAATTGAATGTGAAGCGGCTCAACAGTTTTGACCATAACACTGACCCCATGAATTCTTGAAACTACAATCTCATCAGAATCCCCATCACCACCATCTTCATCGTTGTACACCTGTCACATTGTTTCTGCCTGGTTAACCCTAGGCATATAGTGGAAGTTGTTTCAACCATTCTAAGGATTCTACGTGAAGAGGCTTCCCAGTACCCTGCCTGGAGCTAGAGCCAGAACCAGATACATTCTTTCATTGTTCAGCCTTCTCTCTCAAGTACAAGTTTGAAACAAAGAAGAAAATCTTAGCCAAAGACCTGGGACTAGTAGGGTTAGGCAGGGACGCTCATATATAAAGTAGGTATTTAACAATCATGCCGCGTCCTCCTATCCCATACCATACCTATGTAGAACATCTCCTCATGTCAGGTGAAATAGTAAAAGCTATAAAGGTTTTTTTTATAAGTATAAAAAAAGTAATCCTAGGTCCAGCCTCAAAAATATTTCTCTTTCAACAAAACTACTCCTCTTCTCGGTAACTACTTTTTCTCAGGAGAGAAAGAAAGAAAAACAATGACTTTGTTAAAGGTGCAGCCATTAGCTGGACTTATTACCGTCATTTATATTATGTTTACCTGTTCTCGGTCATACGGTTAACCTAAAAAAGAACTCTCAGGAAGATGAAGATTTTCCTTTCTACGACGCAGGATTTACTTGCTTCCTTTGTTAATTTGGAAGATGCGGTGGCGGTGGTAAAAACAAACCTTTTTGGTTTGGTTTTCTGTTTTCTTGGTTGCAAGCTGCATGACTTGTTTTTTACAAGTATATATTTTGATGATAGGTTCCAAACATTTAGGAGCTTTTCCCACCTCATATTTATTTTGCATAAACGTAAAAGAGCAATTTGAGTAATGGAAATTTTTTGAATAGTCACCACCCACCCATACCATGTCATTCAAAGAAATTGATGCACAAATCTTATCTTGTAAAGAAAAATGTGATGATTTTGTAAAAAAAAAAGAAAATACTTTGAAAGCTATTGTTTCTATTTCCTTTTTCTCACAAAAAAATCATCATATCACATTATCATTCATTAACATAAAAATTGTGTTTGCACAACCTTTACAAACTTTTCGTTTAAGGACTCAATCGACTTTTCGCTAATAAATTTTCCACTTTCTCGAAATCCTTTTTTCTCATAATCATTAACATTTATCACTACTGAGGCCTGGGCACGAGATACGATATTACAATATAAAGTACATCTTTGCAATCGACTTCGGCTCCCCGTAAAGCTCAGCATTCAAATGTAGTAAAGGGAAACTTTCTACTGCAGAGAGCATTTTACATGTGCTTGATCTCGCTTAAAAAAGTTTGCGAATTGCCTTGTGAATGTTATCGTTTTTTTTTGTGTGCTTCAAACAGCTTCACTTTACTTTGTACTTTGAAGGCTGGCTGACTGTATTCCTATACTTGAGCAAAGGGAATTTATGACTTAAAACATAATATTACGAAAGGAGTAAGCAGGATGTAATTGCCAATGTTTTTCTATTATGTAGTCATGAATTTTGAACTCTCATCAATTTCCTTCTGTCACAGAAAGGAAAGAGGCAATTCAAATTCATTTTTTTATCTTGTTGCGATAATCATGAAGATAAAAAAAATGACTGATGTCTAACATTGAAATTCGAGATTGTGGATTTTGGATCCTTAAAAAATGAAATGGAAGGATCTAAACTGCTATCTTGACTCGACAGCCATTTCATAACAGACCCCTTCAGACAAATGATCAGAGGCCATTGCCTGATGATCCATGAGAATGGGAAATGAGTTGCTGGCAATATGCATTTAGAAACTTTTGAGCATAGCGTTTGTTATTTATTCTCATCCCATCTCACTCCACCGCCATAAAATCATGGTCCCATTTTATTATCCCATCGCATCCCAGGAATTTTTCAGAGAGTGTGTGAAGTACATAGTTAAAGCGGAGCGAGAAGGAAAAGCTCCCATTCTCATCGCCAGTTCTGTTTTGTTTTTTAAAAGAGTTTTGCTTTTGAATTTGTATGCTGCAATGGCAATGGTGTCTCTTCTCACTTCCTTCTTGATTTCAAGCTCAAGTCCTAGTAAGATTGAAAGCACGTCCTGTCCTACTCCCTGACTGACTGACTCTGCCTGCCCTGTTGTCATGAACTGTAATTGTATACGAGACTAAATATTTCGTTCCTGAACATTTGCATTTCTCAAAATTTTCTATGCCTAAGCTTTATAGTCTCAAGTCTGAAGTGTGAAGCCTCCTCTTCTCAAGGCTTGAAGTCAAGCTGACTGACGCTTTTTGAATCCATCGTAATTAAAAACATTTTACCCTTGTTACTCTCTCCTCTCTCTCTCTCTCTGGGCCAAAAACGCAAAGGCAATGACATTTCAGAGTCACAGAAATGTCGCGCAGTTGTCAGGTAGTAGTAAATGTATCAAGGATACACTTGGACACAGTACTGCCTTCGCAAAGCAATAGTTTATTTTTACAACCTCCAATTTATCCTTCCCCGTTTATCATCAGCCCAAAACAAGAAGAGCGAAACGGGGTTAGCTTCAGCATCGCTCAGACTGGAGGAAACAGGAAGGGAAAACCCCCACGTGAAACTGAAAGTACGTATTTTATAAACAAGAGGAACAAAACCAGCATCGCAGCAGCATTTCAATCCTCTTCCCTAAAGAGCACTACAAGAGAAAATACAAGACAGGGGCTAACAAGTCAGGAAATAACTTTTGAAAAATATAAAATGCTAAAAAGTTGTATGCACCATCAGGGAAGAAGTATGGCTGGTGTGATTCATGAAAAGACTGAAAAACGAGGTTTTCTTTTGAATCGTACATCATTTGTTGAGCTCTTTTTTGTGAGCTATGGGCCAGACCAGGCCAAGAAAGTGTCCAAAGAAATTCAATACTTTTTCTTTACAAAGAGAAAATCCTATGCACCAAAAAAACTGCCAAGGAAGAGAGAGAGAGAGATAGGGCTAGACAATCATCGTCCTGAGAAAAAAGGAAGTAAAATGTTTTTCCTTGCTTTGCTTTGCTTGGAACAAGTCAACTCACACATACCTATAGAGTCTTTTCTTTCTCCGTAATCTTTGTCGACGGAGTGGGGAGGACGCGACGGAAAAAAATGAGCATGAGTTGAATCTCACATGCATAGAGCGTGGCACAATACCAAAACATTGTTATGTTATGCTTTCTGGTCCCAGTCTCCGCACTAATAAGGAAACACGAATATCCTGAGAAACTCTCTTTGAAAGAATGGAAATAAATGGAACGTAGGAATACCTACTTGACTCCGACTCGACCGACTTCAGACTTTAATACCAAAGTTATTACTAGCAATTGTTAAGGAAGTCGGGGGAAAAGAAATCGAAGAAGAAAAAAACGCTTAGAGCTAAAATGCAATGGAAATGGAATGGG
>JAQGAI010001841.1:0-13623 GCA_034696905.1 Lepidocyrtus violaceus
ACAACCACCCCCACTCCCTCCACCACGGCTTCAACAACAACATCCACAACCACCCCCACTCCCTCCACCACGGCTTCCACAACCACCCCCACTCCCTCCATCACGGCTTCAACAACGACATCCACAACAACCCCCACTCCCTCAACCACTCTTTCGCCCCCCACCACCAAGAGGTCAACCAAACCCATCGGAGTCCAATACTCAAAACGAGACTTGTTTTCAAGAGTATCCAGTCAGCAATGCGATGCCAAGGTGCAAATAATATTAACCGCTGTACTATTATTGGTTATTATTATTACTGCATTCCTAATTGTTATTTTTATTTACTTAGGAGCTGAGGCCTCTGGAGGAATATTACATTCGTACCCTTTGCTCCTTAAATGAAGTAGGGAATAAGGTCAATCATGCAAATCTTACGGAAACGGATAAGGGGTATTTTTATATGAATCCAGCCAGATCAAATGCATTTTCCTGTGAAAAGATTGCGGAGCGAAAAAAGATTTGCATTGGCAGAAAGCGGCCAGTCATTCCCAATTTTTTTGGTCGTGAGAACAAAAAAAGGACTAGTTTTGTGTTTACCAACATTAGCTCTGAACATTCTTGCGTAAACGTAAGTATTGCTTCCGAAATAGTTTTATTTCTAATTTCTTGGCTTAATATGCTGATGTTTTAAATTGACACGAGAGTAGTAAAATTAGTCATTTACTTTCAAAACAAAATGTTGCATGTACTCTTTATAGATTACGCATTACGTATATTTACTGTCCTACTAAAAACTAGCCAACATGTTCTAGTACATTTGTTTTAAAAATTGATTCTGAAAATGACAAATGTTCAATGAAATGCAAAAAAAATGCTAAAAATGGTAATTAGACACGAGAGTCACAAAATCAGGCATGAAACTCAAAAACAAAGTCGTGCACGTACTCTTTATGCGTTAAGCTTTATACTGACTTACTGACCAAACAAAAACTAAATCAAATGTATTTGTAATAGCGCGTTGAAGTTTTAATGATTTTTTTATGATTTTAGGGCAAGCTTGAGCCGTTGCTGGAAACTTATGCCCGATTGACCTGCCGTGCAAGGAGACTTGCTATTCTCATCCCTCCACACAAAATTTCAGAAATGGATAGGATATTTATTATTATGAATCCATCATTTGGATATGAAAATATCTGTGAAGCCCTTTTCTTTCGAAGAGCAAAATGTTTCAAATAATGCAAAATGAGTAGAAAAATACAAATTTGTGTTGGGCCGAATTGGCTAGCTAGCTTTATTGTGAATTTTGAAAAAAAAAGTAAAGTGCAGGTGCAGAATATTTAGTGTGCTAAATATGTACATCTGTTTTTTGCATTTTCACTGTTAATATTTTTTTGGGAATTTAGAATTTTGTAATTTTTAAGGGTTTTAAAGTTTTACTTTGAAGACGAAGGTGTCTGTCTCTTGACATCGGCTCGGCTGCAATCTGCTTGGTGCTCCTCGAGGATCTGACCAAGGATAGTGATGACGCCAAGAAAATTATTAATTGTCATATTCATGCAGGGGCCTGCATATAAAAAAAATATTAATTAATCACATTTTTATATTTGTATATTTATATATTTGTATCTGTAAATAAAATGAATCTACTTGCCAAACCACGTTGTCTTGTCATTCCTACTGTTGATTACCGAGACTGGCTTTGTCGGCTGCCATGCCCGTATTGATAGTCTGGTGTCGTAGGGCGTGTCCCCGTTTAGAAATGGCTTCAATTTGATGTCACCGCTTGGAGATTCAACCACAAGTTCGAGATCATCCCAAAACGCTTGGTCGCGATAGTTGTGGATGGTGTCGGAGGTGAATAAGTGATGCGGCAGCGTATCATTGCATTTCTGATATAACGGGATGAGTGTGCCCCTCAAAAACAAGTCCAGGTCTTCAATACGAAATCGCATAATAGTTGGTTTACCGTTCCCGTTATCTGAAAAAAATATTCATTTTCTGCTTAATTTCAGAATGATTGTTGATAACAAGTCAAATGTAAATAGCTTACCCTTTTTGATGAAAACCCATACAACTAGGTCACCCGGTAGTCTGGCTTTTCGAACAAAGTAAGGACCAAGGCGAAGGGTATCCCAACTATTAAAAAATTCAGGATGGCGCTCTGGTGAATTCTCAAGGAAATCACTTTCGCTAAAGTCACGCAAGTTGTTGAGAAATGACTTCATTTGAGACTGGGTAATGGCTCCGTCGCTGAACTGGTCATGCTGAGTAAGTTTTCTTGGCGCGTTTATTAACACGTTACGGGGTGGCCGATATTTTCGAGGAGGAGTTGGTGAAAGTAGTGGTTGTCGTTTATGGGAAGGGGGTGGAGTCGAGCTCCGTATTGTCTGGTTAGAGTCCGTAAGCTTTTGGTATTTTGTCGTTCGTAGGGGCGTCTGTCTGGGTGCACTTCCTTCAACAATATTAAAGCTGCATGTCAACGCCTCCTCCTCCTCATCAACGTAGTCATCGTTCCAGTCCGGGAAAGGAACCCGAATGGTAGTAGGACTTTTTATGGTGGAATCGTGAGCCGTCCGCCCACGCGGAGGCGTGGCGGCCGGGGACTCCATCCTATCGATGAGTTGAAGGATACCTAATACAAAATATGAATTGAGCCTCGAAAATGATAGGAAAAAATGGAAAGTTGCCGATAAAATACTTACGTTTCTGTGAAGCCATCGTATTGTTTGATTCCTCGCAGAAGGAGTAGCAACAGAGATGGATAAATGAGATCAGACGATTTGTATTGTATCCCAGTCTCATATTTATACTTTTTACAATGGATGCTTCCTCCTCTAACATGGATTGGCGAGCCTCGCGCCAATCCTACCCATTACCAACAGCTTACTATCAAAATTACTTAAAAGTCCAAAAAACCAATTTTGGACAAAAACGAAAAGCGTTGCATGAACAGGCAAACTACTTATTTTTGAATTCAGGCCAACGGGATTGCCTTCAACAAATGATTGCAATAATAACAGAATCCAAGCAGAGGCAATTATTTGTCAAGCTGGAATCGGGAGCAGGGTTTGGTATACCTATCTACCTATTAGTCATTCATTTACTTGAATGTTTGTAACAGGTACCTATTTTTTTAGGTAAATCGTACATGTCAAGGATATTTGCAGCAGAACTACATGCCAGAAAATTGCGTTATTTAGCCCTTACCTACACTGGTAGAATGGCTAGTGAATTAAACACACACACTGTTCATTACGCATTGGGATTGTATGACATTAACAGAAAGCCAGAGGCGATGATTAATCTCCCAATCTCGAAACGGGTTGTGAAAGAAATCAAACCAATCAATTGGATCATTTTGGATGAAACCTCGCAAGTGCTCCACTTTATTCAACAATTAATTTTGCAATAAATACTAATTAGCATGTTTTTTTAGGTTAATTGGGGGACGACTGCTAACAATCCTTTCGAGGCGGCTAGCAAAAATTAAAAACAACAATCAACCAATGGGTGGAATCTCTTGTCTATTTATTTGTGATTTCCAGCAATTAAACCCCGTGCTTGACCAAGTACTTACAAAGAACCCTGAAACCATTACTGACCCAATTGCAAAAGAGGGCGTCCAGCTTTTTGCGTCGTGTCAGTACACTATACATTTGCACGAATCGGTTCGGCAGGCGAGTGACAAGGACTATGCTGGCATACTTGACAGGATAAAAAATAAATGTGTAACGAGGGATGACCTCAATGCTCTCTCTGCCAGGCTTGTTGAAAATGTTAATCAGCAGGAAAATGAATCCTTCAAGTCTGCTTTGCACATTTACGCCACAAATCGTGAAATTGATCAGTACAACAGTTCATACATTCATTCGTTGGGAATCCCAGTTAGAAATGTTGTTCCTGAAATGACTCCACTTTTTTGTAAAATTTGCATAGAAAATTATAGGCACGTGCTTGTTGGAAAGGGCATTGAAGCGTGCATTACCAGAAATCTTGCAATTAATTTAAATGTAACAAACGGTACACAATGTGTCATTCATGATGTTGTGTATGCTAATAACTCTTCAATGCCGGCATTTGTTGTTGTAGGTATTGAAAACTTTAGAGGTATTCCGCTTTCAAATACAAAAAATCATATTCCTATATCATGCCAGACTGACAAAATATTTTGCAGTCACCTCAACAAGACATTATCAGTAAAACATTTGCCACTCATTAATTTTAATGCTACCTCATTTTTTAAAGTGCAGGGGTGTACATTAAAAAAGGCATTCATTTCATTGAATGGGCTGTATCCATACGATAAACGTATATATGTAGGCCTTAGCCGGACACCATCACTTTTAAGTACCATCATTGATTGCAAACTGGGGCTAGAAAAAATATTTCCGCCAATAAATACAGAGTAAATTTTCTTTAGCATTTTATTTTTATTTTGGATTTGCAATCAAATCAAAATGAATTTTTTAGCTGGGTTATTACTTTTGTGCGTCAACTCTTCTGGCGGAAAAGTTCCATTAGGGGAACTGCGCCAACAGTTTAGAAAAATAAATATTAACTCTACCAGGTCTTCATATTGCCGTGGTTTTAAATTGGTTCGTAAACCTGGTTCAGATCCAGCCCTCTACCAAGAACTTTTTCCCATTAAAGGTGTGGATTATGACGATGATACTGGCCTATTTACCTGTCTCTGTGATCATCGGCCTTCTTGTAGTGAAAATAATGAATTTGAATTTGCCGTTGCCAAGTTGGTTATTGACAATAAGTTGACAAGGGAAGAGTTGAACAACCTTAGGCCTCCAGCATCCATTTGTGGGCCAAGAACCAACGAGAAGCGACTCGATGGTGTGCAGAGGTGCTGGTAAGTAACTTTTTTTATTTAAAATGTTTGCAGCCTGAAATTTACTTTACCATGAATATTTTTAGTGGTTTTGTTATAATAGAAGGGGACAGGGCAGTTATGACTTCCGAAATTGACCAATCCATTGACTCGAGCGGAAATGTGAAAACGGCCCCTTGCTCTCATTCCTCCTGCAACAGGGCCACAATCAGCATATACACTGCCATAAAGGGGATTGCCCTCAAGAAGCTTAATCCAGATATTTTGTCGTTATTCCGCGACACGTTAGCTAGCCAGCTCACCCAGGCCGCAATAATGGATCGTCCGTTGGATTACATATTTTTTGAAAAACTACGGTGGCCAAAGTCCGAGTCATATAGCAGGTGGAATCCTTCCCTCTCCCTGAAGATGGACCTTAAAACTATTGAAGATACCTACTCGTGCTATTGTCCAGATGGCTTGTTTTACCGTGATCCTACCGTGCCCCTTGTATTTGACTTTGATGGGATTAGCCTGCCTAAAGAAATACCAGCCAACCAACAGGAAGCCAGTGTACAGGAATACATGAAGCAGTGTTTAACCACCCGTTTTCCTTATGGAACAGAGAAACTAATACGTGAAAACTTTAAGCGTGACATTATAAAACATTATGATACAGCTGCCTCCTACATGTTTTTTAGATATTCTCTATAATATTGTCTTGAATAAAAACAAAGCATTTAAAAAATGTTTCGTTATGTGTGCTGTTTTATTTCGCATACACATGAGCATTCATAAGTATTAGCATGTATTTTGCATCCATATAGGAGAAGGGTTTTGACTCAAAATGCCCAGTATTTTCAGAGAACTTGAATAAAGCATTCATAATGTCGAGCATTGCTCAGTGCCACAAGTGTCATACTTTGTTTTGCCTGGCTTGTCAAAAATCAAGGTTAAACATGTCATCTCATTATTGCTGGAGCTGCAAAAATCTCAAAATTCCCGTCCGCATTACTTTTCGAAAAATCCGTTGGTGGAGAAAGAAAGTGAACAAGCGGTATTTGACTGTTCTCATATAAACAATGCAACTGAAAAAAAATTGCTGTAAATCGTGTACGTATTGTAAAACATCGCTGTGTGAAATTTGTGACTATGACATTTATTATTTTCCCCAACTTTGTGAGCAATGCAAAGAAGCACCAAATCGGTTATCAAAGCCAAACGTTTTATATTCAACTTTTTTTCGTAAAAAAATAAAAGATGCCACCGTCCGTGACCTTTACATGGCGTACAGTACTAATCTTTTTGTTGGGATGGACCGATGGACTGCAGTGACGTACGACGTATTTTGGCGTGAAAAAATATACCTAGATTACATTTTTGAGGAGAAGCCTCATTTCGTGATTACATACGAAAGTTCCAGACCAAGAGAGTGAATATTTGAACTTTATTATTCTCACCAGCATTACGAGTAGTTTAAAATTACATTAACAATATGAAGTGTTTGCATCAAGTTAAACTCTGTGCATACTGCATAGCACCTCTTTGCATGGATTGCGATCCTAAATATCTTAATTGGGATTTTTGCGATACTTGTTACTACTTACCCCTGCGTTTAGCTAAACCGAATCCCCTTTTTTCAAAAGTGCTTCGTACTGGACTATCCGAAATAACTTTAAAAGAGCTATACAGTATGTTTGAACTTGATCTGCTAAAGCAAACTCAACGGTGGCATGCTAATCCAGAAATTCTAGAATGGGAAGCTATTGAAATTGAATATTGGATTTTTTGAATTTAAACTGTTACGATGCAGATAGCCAATCATTCAAACCGTGTCTGTAGAATTTGTTCAGGTTTAGTATGTAGATTATGTGGGACTCAATCCAGAAAAAAATTGTATTATTGCAAGCGTTGTGCAAAATACCCATTTGAAAATAAAAAGATTCATCACTTGCTTAACATTCTGCGGAGAGATGAAAAATCTGTGGACATTTACAATCTCCATGCATTTTGGGAATACATGCACAGTGTGTCATCCAAGGCAGAGTTGTACATGTACTCTAAAGATGGATTCAAACGATTGCACCAGCGAGCTATTAACGTTTTCGAAAACATTCTAAACTACAAGCACGGTGACCCAATTGATGTAAAATAGTCCAACACGTGGCAAAATGGCGCTCAGAAAGAGAAAGGTAAGTAACATATATGCAAAATGCTTTATGTATATTGTGCAAGCTTAACCCAATCCCGTCAAAATGCTTACAAAATATAGCAATTTTTTAATGGCTTTTTGAATGAAAAAGGTGACCAGCTAATTTTTGGTCCAGTACCAAGAAACTTGATTGGAGGCTCATATTTATTATAACATACGGCATATTATAAAATACTGACATTAATTATACTCTCGTGTCTAAAATACATTTTTCTAAACAGTTTCGCTGCGGCATCTGCAGCTATGTGACAGATGATGTGCAGCTTTTATTGGGGCATGTTGAGACTCATCTTTGTTCGTCTTGTGGGATATCATATCTTCATGTAGACAAGCACAATTGCCATGTCCATGATAATTTTGTTGGTGGTGGAGGAGCTGACGATGCAAATGTACAGCCAAGGACGATACATATGACAGAGGCTGAGCGAGCATTTAAGGGGACCCTAAGCACATTTAAATATAATTTTACGGATAATTACTTTTTACTTTCGGACGCGTTCGATCATGTTGCAGATGATTTGTACACAATCTGCCATGATTTTGTGGCTGCATATTCTAACATTAAGATTAAACTGACATTTTTGTTAAAGCTGCATGAAAACAAAACATCGGACGAGGTAGAAAGGTACTTTAACAGTACTTTTGTAAAAATTACTCATCGCAACTTTATATCTAGTGTGCTAGAGTTTGTTTTGAATTTCACAATCTCGTTAATTAATCTGTACAAAAACGAGAGAAGCGGGTACCGTATTAAACGGGTTCAGTCAATTTTCCTGTCAGTAGCAGCAATTAAAACAACGACTGTTGGATCTTTTCTTCCCCTTCCTGGAAAATTAAAAAATAGGAGAGGCTTAGTTAATATTATGACAAAGCCAGGCACTGGTTGTTTTGTATTGAGTGTGTTGAACCAAACATTCACAGATAGGTTCCGCCTTTTGCAATATCCAAATTTAACATATCATCAGCTGCCCAACAAAAAACGGTGTGAATTGAGAAAGAAAATGGCAAGGCCTGAAGCATATGAACCAATTTTGCAGCATGTAAGGGAAAATGGATTGCTAAAACTAGACAAGTATCTCGGCTCAGTCACGTTAGAAACGGTAGATTTTTTTGAAGCAGAAAATGGCATTTCTGTAAATATTTATGCTTACGAAAAGAAAAAGCAACAAGTGTACCCATCCAGACTTACGCAAAAAGTATGTGATCAGCACGTTAACCTGCTTTTAATTGAACGAAACCAGTTGAGTAAGGCAGAGAGGAAGAATTATACCTCTGCCGCTCACTTTGTAAGCATTTTAAACTCATCCCAGTTTTTTTGCAACAGTTGTCGGTACAAACGCTATGTATGCAAGTACTGCAGTAACTTGTACTCGCGAAAAGTTTTTAAGGAGCATGAAGAAAACTGCCAAATATCAAGTTCAATGAACTTTCAATTCCCTAAAGAGGACACGTACTGATTTACAAATTATAAAAATGGAATGAGTTTACCATTCAAGATAGCGGCAGATGTGTTATGCTGCTTGTCAGACCCAGCAGACACTAAAATACAAGCCATTGGATTTGGGTTGATTGGTTTGGGGGCAGAGGAGGAAATTTTATACGAGCATTTTTATCTAGGTGATGATGCAATCCATCAGTTTTTGTTTCATCTGCTCTCTTGTTCGGAGATACTGTTGGATAAGCAAGCAAAAGAGTATTTACCTCTTAAACCGACAGAATCCGACTTTGAGAGAAAAAAGAAGGCCACTGTTTGCGAACTATGCCAAGAGACATTTAGCAAAGAAAACCACTCTACAATGCACCATTCACATTATGTGAATGATGAAAAATACCTTGATCCACATTTGCCTAATCGAATTTCGTTTTTATGCAACCGCTGCAATTTGGCTTTGAAATGCACCTCATTCATTCCCGTATTTTTGCACAATTGTAGCAAATCAGCACTGCATTTATTATTAGAAGCCCTTAAAATAAGGGAAGTCCGTAATGTAATTATTATTCCAAAGGGCTCTAATGATTACTATTCGGTTTACATTCAAAAGAAGCTTAGAACAGTTTCTCTTGAAAATTTTGTTTCGGCTCCATTTGATTCCCTAGTCAATCACTACAATACACATTATAACAGAAAATATTTTTTGCACTACTCCCGCATATATTTTGAGCAATGCCGCCCTCCTTACTTTCCTCATAATGTTGGAGTAAAGGATTTGGCAACAGTAAAAAAAATACCTGCAGAATTTTTAGACTTGCATTTAGGAAGAAGGGTCACAAAAGAGGAGCAAAATGAATGCACCATTTTTTTCGAATGGCATGAGTTGGACAATTTAAAGCAATATGCCGATCATTATCTGCGGTACAGGGTATATGGGATTCATGCAATTTTTCAATCTCTAAACTATTGGTGCATGAAAACGTACAAGCTTTCCATACATAACGAGTTTAGTTTTGCTAGCTTTAGTTGGAATGCAAGCATGATGCATTGTAAGGAAAAATTTTTGTACTTGAAGGATGCAAAAATTACTAAATATATTGCTGATAATATGATTGGAGGTATATCACATCTCTCACTTCGGTACATTTTGGCAAAGAGTGAGCGCCTTGGTCATACTGAGGTTAAAGACGATGAACGATGTGAAATATTATATTGTGATGTCAGCGGAATGTATAGTTATTGCATGAAGAATCATTCACTGCCAGTTGGCCCCTATGAATTAATAACTGGGGAGGACGCAGCTCGTTTCAACGTGTATGAAGTAACGAATGATAGCCAACAAGAATTTTCATACCTAGTCAATGTGGATTTAATTTATTCTGACCTAATAAAGCATTTTTCGCAAGATTTCCCTTTTGTTCCGCAGCGGGGTAATTTAGATAAAAACCTGCTAGGTAGCTCTCATAGAGATATCCATTTAGCCAATATCCCTTCCTCATCAGTCCATCCTTCCCTTGATCAGGTTCTCCTCACTCAAACCGATAAAAAAGGTGTATTATTGCACATTCAAATGTTGCAATGGTACTTGACAAAAGGCATGATATTAAGTAGGATAAATTACATAATAAAATATGGCCAAAGGCCATTTTTGGCCAAAATAATTAATAAAAGTATATTAATTCGCAACCAAAGCTCCTCTCCAATTGAAAAACAGCTCGCAAAAAATTTTTGCAACTTTCTCTTTGGGAAATTTTTTGCTGGTACTGAACGGATAACGATAAGGTTTGCTCACGATAGTGATAATTTTATGCGAATGGCAGCACGGTCAGATTTTGTTGATGCTATTGTCCTCAATACCAATCTCTCCATGATGTATTTTAACCGAGGAAAGAGGCTATACAATCGAAACTTGATGGTTTCATTTGTCATTCTAGAATTTTATCGGCTACGTTTTTATGATATGATTTATCAACTTAAATCACATTTTGGTGATAGGATGTATCTGGCTGCTACTGAGGTAGACAGCATTGTTTGTAAAATTGCAGATAAAAATGCCACATTTTTATCTGATCTCAAAAATCTAGGTCATCTATTCGACTTTTCAACGCTAAATAAAAATCACCCTTGTTATTCGGAGGAAAGAAAGGGGCAAGTCGGGTACTTTAGATGGGACTTGCCTTCTGCTTCCGAGTTTTGCAAACTTCGCGCCAAAGTGTATTCAATTATGAGTACTTGCGAAAAATGCAAAAAAGAGACTGGAGAGTTTGACAATAATTTATGCTTAAACTGCGATTCTGCCTACGTAAATAAGGGACTCAAAAATTCTGGCAATTCCATGGCACTATATAAGAAAGCTCTTTTTGAAAAGAGCAGTCATTATTCGGAATATGTTTCACTGAAAGCAGTAGGAGAAAGAGTTGACTGTGTGAAAACGAAAAAAAATATATTCTCACTAGTAGATTTCAAACGAAACTGGAATCCAGACATGATTACCTCATTGCCTTTTGGGGGAAACGACAGTAAAGATGGAGGAGCTGCTAGAATTTCGTTTTAATTGCCCGGCCTGCATTCAAATTGCAGGATTTTCCCAATCAGGAAAATCATTTTTGACTGCAGAAATAATCAGGGAAAGAAAACGACTGTTTACACAAGACTTTGATCAGATCATTTGGGTGTTTAGGGAAAAGCAACCTCTTTACGAAGAGTTGCAGTCGGAAGTAAAAAATATAATTTTTACAGAGGACTTGGATGAGGCAGAGGCACTGACCCAATCTGGTTCACCATCCTTGCTTATCCTTGATGATTGCATTCTTGACCTGATTAAGAGTAGCAATAAAATTGTCCCATATTTCATTCAAAAATCGCATCACAGAAATATAACTGTGATTGTGCTTACTCAGGCAGTTTTTATGCCAAATGCAAGATTAATGCAAATAAATTGCCAATACTTGATAACAATGAAACTATCTCGTGATAGCTCCTCCATTCTACGTCTTGCATATCAATTATTTCCGTTGAAGCCAAAGTTTGTGTATCTGGCCTACTCCCATGCAGTAGAACGTAAACCATACGCACATTTTGTCATAGATAGCCATGCAACCCAAAAACCTATTGCCCGTTTTAGAAGTTCAGTTTTTTATTGGGAAAAGGATTTCGTTTTATATCAGCCTAAAAATGGCGGAGGCAATTGAACGAAACGTAGACTTTTTAGTAAAGGTTGCAAAAACAAAAAAGGAGGACCAGAAAAAGCTAATAACTGAAGCAACCTCTGATGAAATTGACTCATTGCTAAATTGTCTGTCTCTGCGCATGCAAGTCAACCCAGCACCAAAACAGAACAAGCTAAAAACAATAATACGTAACAGTAAAAAATGCAAAAATGGAAAACGATTTTTCCTTCGTCACCGACAGGTTCTGAAAAGCATTATCATATGCGTACTTTCAAAATTTTTGCATGATGCATGTGTGTACATTTACGATTCCTGCTAATTATCCACAATGGAGGTCACAAGAAGAGAACGAGTTTACGCATGGGATGACTGTATTCATCTGCTTTCCCGAAAAACGTTTCCTATTGCACAGAAAGTAGCTCAGCACTTTGAAAGTAACGGATACTTGATTGACTGGGGTGGGTACATACGTGGTTGCTGGCCTCCACGAAATACAAGCATCCTTCCCTATATTGTTTATACTGTTACGGGACGTAATAAACCAAAGGAGCAGTGGGACGAGTACTTGCGATTTTTAAAATCCCAAAACGTAAATGAAAACTGGCTTTCGACTCGCGTAAAAAGGGAATTGAGCTGCTTAAAGTGGCACACAGCAAACTATCATACCAGACTGTATACGCTACATGTTAATTTGCAATAAAAATGGAGCTGTACAAAGTTATACCGGTGGATGAGCCGGTAGCAGCCGCAGATCCAAAAGTATCATTGATGAAAAAGGACATTTCATACATGTGGCTCAGTGATTCTCTTAAACTTTCCAAAAAACAAACTGAAAAAGTTCGCAAGCTTGCGGAAGCTATACAGCAAAATGGAACTTTTATTAATGTGTTTGGTTATGTTTGCAACAATAAGCGGCTTCCTCAATCTTTTTACATTGTTCCGTACTTGGTTTATACGGCGACGGGAAAGATTACGCCGAGAAAACCGGGAATCCTCAAGAAGAACTGGAAAAAGTACTTGCACTTCCTGTCTGTTCAATCTTTGAATAGGGATCTGATTGCTTCGCCTGTGAGGAGGGAGTTGAAACGTCTCAAGTCAAAATGAAGAGCAATTTTGATCCAAAGTATGTGCAAAGGGCTTGGACGAACCCAGATTCTCTTTCCAGTCTGCGTGGACTGTCTACATTTGCACGTACTCGAAAAATCAAGGATGTGAAAAGGCTCGAACGAGAATTGAGTAAAATACCGGCATTTTCTATGCACCGGCCTGCCAATCAAAAGATTAAAAGAGTGCCAATCTTGTTAAAACAACCACTACAGTTAATACAGTCGGACCTCGCCGACATGAAGCGATTTAAGTACACCAATTCGCATTTTATGTGGATTTTCATCGCAATTGATCCGTACACAAAGCTAGCCTTCGCTACTCCCATCAAAAAAAAATCCAGTGAAGAGATGGTTCGTGCACTCAAGCTCATGTTCAAGTTTTATAAGGGCAAGATTGCCAGCTTTCAGTCAGATTACGGCCTTGAATACTATAACCGTCCAGTTAAGGAGCTGTTAAAGTCAAAAGGAGTCAACCAGTACAGTACATTTAGCTCGTTAAAGGCTCAAACCGTAAGTCCACTTTTTAATTACCGTAAATATTAGAAATACCGGCGAAAAAAGGTTTATTAGACACGAGACTATCCGAATTGGGGCAAATTGACACAATTTCAAGTCCTATTCTGTAGTACGTACATTAAACTAAAATCTAGGTATATAAACTAAATTTTTCTGTATCAAGTTGGCCAAGAAAAATTCATCCCAAAATTGGCATAAGCAGAGAGCAAAAATTCTGGGGAAAATTTCTTTTGAGACACGAGAGTATCCAAAATGGGACAAATTAACAAAATTTCAAGTGCCATTCTGTAGTACGTACATTAAACTAACATCTAGGTATATAAACTAAATTTTTCTGTATCAAGTTGGCCAAGAAAAATTCATCCCAAAATTGGCATAAGCAGAGA
>JAQGAI010001842.1:0-13620 GCA_034696905.1 Lepidocyrtus violaceus
TGCAACCAGTAACTGCTTTCCGGTCTTAAAGATGCGAGATGTCGGGCTTTTTCTTTCGGATCATTAAAGTGGAGGTGGTCTAACTTGTCATCAATAAGTATAGTATCCCAGTTCTTCTGCGAATTTGGGTCCGTAGGAATTGAAAAGTTCAGACTGGTCCATTTATCCATAGCCTTCAAATAATCCACAGTATCCGCTACGTCTAGGTTAAAATTCAGGATTAAATTGACGAGGGAAGATGTGGAATGGAGAGACACCAGGAAAGCTGGCAGTGCGATGTCTTCAACTTTTCGGATTCCCAATCCGCCCGATCGGGTGGGAAGAGATGCTATTTGTTATAAGTATATTTTTTAAGTACGATGATTTACAAAAGCGTTATAAAAACAAATGCTGTAAAAAGTGTTTTACCATACAAGTTTTAGCTACATATAAAAACAGCATAATAAAAAATTACTATTGTTTTTCAGGGAGCTGATCAAGTTATACTTCTTGAATCTGTTATCGCCAGTTGGATTGCAGTGTGTCTACTTTATGTTTTGGTTTGCTGGTAAGTGGTTGAAAGTAACATGGATTGTAAGCGGTATCGTACAAACATTAGACATTGAGAATCAATCAATTGACTTTTCCGTTCTAATGGATACAACATACGATAGTTGGAGCCAGCTAGTTGACTTTACATATCATATCCTTGCTGCCTCTACCTACGCTTTTTCTCTACACATTATATGTCAGGAACCTTTGACTGGTAGGACTGAGCTGAACTCAAGTAATTTAGCAGTGTCCACAAAGGCCTAAGTCACTTACGAAGATTTTCGAGTTATTGACCAAAAACTAACGACAGTTTTTTTGAGACTTCAACATAGTGATTGTATTTCGAATTTTAAAAATGGTTTTTTATGTTTATGAAATATTTTTTTTAGACTGACCTGTCGAAAGCGAATGCGTTCCTTGTATGGAATAGAAAAAAATATTGTCCAACTCGAAAAATAACTCAGTTTATGATTAGCTTTCGAATGACATCCCATTTGATATGGGTCAATAAAATGAAAAAAGTTTGACCTTGACCTTTGACCCACTTCCGGTTGGCCTACATGGCCCATCGTCGAACTTATCCGAGATATGGAAAATTACGTCACACACTAGGGTACATAGGCGGTCAGGGTCAGGTGTGACAAGGGTATCCTTACGTGTTATATTTTCCTATCCTCTAATGTGTAAGGGGTATGACAAGGGGGGTAGGGGGTCAAAAATTAGGGGATTTTAGCGTGACGTGATATTTGAATATTTCCAGACTAAAATTAACTATTCTATATTATAGGCATGTTCTACGCTGCAAGTTATGTTAATAGTGTTTTTGATTGTTTATTATGATGATGAGAGCGAAAGCAAAATAGTTGGATTGAGCATTGGCTGTTGTGATTGTCACTGTCTGTGTTCAATTTAGTGGAAATACCCATTGACGACATGAAATGACACGAAAGAATCAAAAGCATTTACATGTCAGATGCAGTTTTTGTAATTTGCAGTACATATTTTGAATGGAGACATACGATGATGAATTTAAGTGTGTATAACAGAGTAATTTAAAAATAATTGTATGAATAATCGAGGTTATTTTGCGCTGTTCTGGAAGGTTACATTCTTCATTTATTCCTCCCGAAGTAAAATAAATGATTTTGTGTGTAGATCTTTTGAAAAGCAGTTCCGTTTGTGTGAATTATCTTCTAAACTGCTTCAAAAAATCGTTTTTTCATTAGATCAACCAAAAAGAATTGCAAGGTTAATTATATTATCACTCTATTATCGTTCCGCCAATCGACAAAAATATAGTTATACTTCCGTCCGCTGATATTTTGAAGTCGGCAAAAGCTTACAAGCAATTGCCAGAAAGATCAAATTCTTAAAATTGACGAATGACGACATGAAACTGCAGACGAGCCGCATAGTGTGAATGAATTGACCCAGACTGACAACGACAACTGATACCTGTTCTGCATACATGCTTCATCCCTCCAAACTTCAATTACTTTTTAAACCAAGCTTGAGGATTAATCAATTTTACGACTAAAAATGTAATTCAAAACCTGGGAATCAAATTATGCAGATAAAGTGTACAGCATGCCCTCCACTGACAAGCATCAATGTAATTTTTTAGGTTGTTTAATTAATGAAATGACAGTGAAATGGTAATACATATCAAGTTATTATACGTTTTAGCTTTTATGAGATTGATGCATTTTGTTCTAGAAAAATTCAAGTTTAATGCGCCTTGTGGATGAATAAAAAGTTTTTCATATATATGTACTATCGCTATCTACTCCGGCACTTAGATAGTCCTCAGTGTCCTAATGAATGAATGAATGATAGATACGAATCGGTAATTACAAAATTGTTGATTGAAACTAACCACCCAAACTAAATTTAAATGAGGCATACCTCAATGATCTCCTTTGAATAATTTCAGCTAGGCCACACTTCTGTGGTTAAAACACGCAAAAGATGTAAAACTCGTAAACGTGTTTGTTTGACATGTCTGTCTGTGGTGGTGAATGCAGCAGTCACTCTTGATACTCGACGGCTTGCCATGAATTAATATTAAAGGTTTTCGAATTTGAACTCATCGACATTGCATTGTAATTGTATCCATTCGCCTATTTTTTTCGAATGTGAACTATGTTTTATGCATATTTGTTATAGTGGATACTTTAAAAATGAATTCAGAGCGCCAGTAGTACCGTCAGCATCACAATGCTCAAGAATCGCATGTCAATAATAAACCATTATTTTATCATTCGTTGACTCATTTACACTTTTTGCTCATTTATATCCTACGAAATAATTTTGTAATTCAGGATAAAAACATCCGATTATGAATGTTTTTGTGACATTGCTTGCATTGAAATCAGTGACAGTGACATTTTAATGAATTCTGTTGTGACAATGCATCACAATGCACAACTGTAAAAAAAAGTAATCGCCATTCATAATTGATTACATAAAAGACAAATGACATGTGCCGAAATAAACTTTTCGTTGTAAAAAAAACCAATCTATTGCGTACGCGTCACGTTTCACTGGTTTCTTGATATTGATCAGTCGTCAGAGCTCAGACTTTGATTCTCAAAGTCAGTATATGAGTAAACTAGCAGCCATATAGCCATGCCATAATGAATCATGAATGAAGCTTATTCGGCCCCCATTCATGATCATCATCGTGATTAAAGTACAGCCACTACTGTTTTAATAGTAAACAGAATTTACTGCTAGTACGTGCAATGATTGTTTCAACAACCTTGAAAAGTCAGAGGCAGTACTTATTTACCAAATTAGTTTTTATAGTTCTTTATCAGTGTTAATGGTCATATCGATCATTGCGGTTCCTTTCTGTTTTCGATACACTTTTCTGTCAAACAGTGCCCCTTGCCACGTACACGTACCTTTTCTTGTTTTTGATTTATTGTATTGCAACCGATTGTGGCACATTTTACCATTTTTGAGTCCAAAGTCAATAAATGTTCTCCCGATACAAACAATCCGTTTTTGTATTGCCCCAGTATTCGTATTTTCATCCACAGTGTTTTGCTCATGGCATGTCCATTGTTGGTTTGAAATCCATTTTGTCATGAAATCCAAAGCTGCTTTCTGTCAACGGACTTTTAAGAACATTGAACCGTAATTATTACATTTTCATTGTTTATCAACACCACCTTTGCAAACTACCATGCGATAAATTTGCAAATGGGTTTTACAAAAAAATACTACAGAATATTTGCTCTAGACAAATTGTAGTTTTCTTCCATTTCCTTTCATTTTGCATCATCGCTAATTTTGCACCGAGTTAGCCAGTCAGCTTAAACTGCTTCTAAAATATCTACACCTTGCTTTTATTGCTTTCCAACCGGGTATTTATTAAACTGCTAAAAAGCTAAACAATTTGTATTTGGTTTGGATTGTCGGAAGTTGAGGTGTTGAAGAACAATGCAATGTGAAAAAATGAGGACACGCAACGCATTAATTTTAACATGCTACAGAAACCAAACAATGCAAAAGATTTTAACAAATAAGCACGCGATATATAGTTTGTTTGTATAACTCCGTCTTGCAAGATTTTTATTTTCCCAAAGTACAGAATAGATTCAATTCAATTTAATGAGAGGTTAAAAGATTACCTTACACATAAATTTCTCCCAAAATAGTCCTTCTCCGTATGCGCAATCTCAAGCAAGATCGCGTTGGAAGTTGGAATAATAAGAATTACGCGATAGGTACGTATGCCATACGTTTATTGTCCTTCTCTGCGGTAGGATGATATGATGATACAGTCAAGTCATTTTCAAAAGTTCAGTATACTATATGGAGATGATGAGTTACATATTTTTAAAGAAAAATCATAATCATAAGTCATGCACATTTCACTCATGAATCATGTAAACATCCTGGATTGTACGGAGGAATGAGTAAGAAAAATTAACAAAGGATTAGTTGGGCCCTAATTAACAATTAAGTCATATTTATTGCGATGAATGGGTTACATTCGATAGTCCGATGGATGCAAGATGACGTTGGCTGTGTAGATCCATCCGCTAAACAATTTTACTATCCATTAATTTAATTAATTTACGATGCTTTGTGTAAGAATTCTGCGCGTGGGGGAAATGTCACATGATGGCTCTGAAACAGTAGCGAAGTTGTCGATTTCAACGGACTGCCAGAGGCAGTACGACTTGTTTTTTTGGGGTATACAAATTTAATACTTTGCTTTGCTTAGCTTTGCTGTTCGAAATAGTAGATGGTATTTGGTATTTTACGGAAGGAATGCGAAGAAGAAATAGTAAAATATTTGTTTTTACATCTGCCTCAACAAACTGCATTTGCAAATTAAAAACTAGACAAACCAATTCCAACCCAACAATTTTATAAAATGCAATTCATAAATTGTTGTAGTACAGAAGATAAATTCATACCTACTAAATTATTATAAAATGATATTTTAATTTTACGAAGCATAAATTGCATTTCATACTTTTTTAATTGACAGATTATAAGAGAAGTGCATATGATAGAGTTGAGTTGAAAAGATATATTTGTATATATATTTATGATTTCCTACATGTGCTATGTCTCAAATAAAGTTTGAGCATGTCATTGCATTGTATTGTAATTTGTAAGTGGAGTCCGTATCAAAACTTCATCAATTTTAATTTTTTATCTTAAAACCGCCACCTTTAAAATACTAGTGACTAGGCAGATCAAAACTGCCGATTGCAACGAACATAAATGACACAAACGGAATACCTAAAATAAATCATTTGCAAAAATTTTCAGGAAGAAGGCATATAGGTGATAGTGATAGGTCAACCGTTCCATGCGCGCATGCATCTGATTGAAAGGGTAAACCAAATTTTAGAATGACCTCATTCATACAGTTTAACCTGACATTACTGTCACCCTGTCTGCTTTTCCGATGTTGTCATTCATAAAACTTCCCTGCAATTTAAAATTAAACCTTTAAAAAAAACTAAAACTGATCAAGATCTATTTTTGAGTCCACGCTATGAGCTCTTCCACTTTACTCTTACAATTAGTCGAGAAGAAAATACTTTATGTGAAAATCAATATTAGGTAAATGTAGCATTGAGTGATTGATACTTAAATCTGGGTTTTAAGTAAAACTTCTTATAATGCGTAACAGCAGCCTTCCATTATTCTTAAAAATTACAGGAAAATTGACTTGGCATGCAATTGGCAAGTCTACTTGACTGGGTATACACAGGCCAACAAAGACTTCTTGTGTCGCATCGCGTGCAGACACCTCATACGCAAAGATTACAGATATTAAAAAGACAAAACTCGCCTTTTGAAGTGCCAAAAGGAAGGAACACGAAATGAAATCCATCCCACGAATGGAATGAGTTTTACCTTCACTACTCCATTTATCTGCGCAAATAAGGCAATTATTATGACTGATTATTCCTCTGTTTCCATTAAATAACGTACTTGATTCAAATGACTCATGTGGCTTTTTTGTATCATTTCTTTGAATTGCATATATATTGCCTTTTGTGTATTCCGCTAAACACTATCCTGAGAACTTTTATATCTTTGATGCAAATGCTATCTGTGTACAATGTACAAGGGTGTCAGCAGCACTAACTGTGACAATGTCAGCTAAGCAGAGTTTAATTGTTTTTAATACAACCAGCCGCATTTAATACTACCAGTTCATATAAACATACTATACCAAATTAATGTCGTTTTTATTTATAATGCAGCAGGGTATTGTAGATTCAATTTAGCAAATCGAATTTTTTTACTTGGATTGGAGTTGTTTGAACTGCTGAAATAGGTATCTATCTACCTTTTTATGTTTGTATCTTGCAACTTCCCCCAGTTTTGTTGACGTAATATGTACCTACCTGCATTATGGCGTCCTTTTTCGGCATCCCTAACCGACACCACTACCACATAACTTTAACAACAAAACAAAATAATAATAAAAAGAAATGGAAAATGTAAGCTGACCTAAGCGATATCACATCACGCATTGATTAAATTATGTATATTATTGCATAAATAACACAAGCTAACTTTCTGCAGGTTTGTTGGGGATTTATCTAAAAGGAATTAATAATCATGCCAATTTGAAACACGGTAGGATACGATGATATATAAAGGACCATCCCACCTTCTCAGCTTCCATCAGATTCCATTACACCTCCGGAGTCGCAAGTACAAATCTGACAAGCAGGGAAAATAACATTTCAGGAAATCTAATTAGGAAACTTTGAGCAACAGTTAAAACAAAAATGTCGTCGACAAGAAAAGTGCTCATCTTCGGGGTGGCGTTGTTCGCCATTTGTGCTGTTGCTTGTGCAGCCGAAATAGAAGAGCAACCAGTGAAAGATGCGGACGGGTCAAAGACTGAAGTAACTAGTGCTGTGAGCGACAATCTTGCAACTGCCGAAGGCAGATACTATGGTCATGGACATGGACATCGGGGTAAGTTGCGGATGACATGATTTTGGCAGAGAAAAGGATTGGTTGAGTTATGCGATTCCTGGAATTCATAAAACTATGATTAATCATGTTGATGATTTCTGTTGAAACTAGGACACGGCTATGGAGGTTATGGAGGCGGATATGGTCACGGTCATGGTGGATATGGTAAGTTTGCAGGAAAATCAACTTGTCTCAAATTACTCCGCAGGTGTTAATGGACAAGTGAAAGTGATTTGAACAGCAATCACCCACTTTTAAAAAAAAACATCCACATTTCATTCATCGATACATAAGCAAAACACACAACATTCAAAGCGTTTTCTCTAAACTTTCCACAACACTTCATCAGGTCATCTAGGAGGACTTGGAGGATTCGGAGGTGGAATCGGTTACGGCGGATATGGGGGGCTCGGACTTGGTTAGCGATTTCCATCAGCACTTTGCAATAAATGTTTTGCATGTATCGTATTCAAATTGAGTCACAAGCTACATTATTAGGATTAGTCTAGTGCATGGACTATGTGTAGTACACGTAGATGCATGTAGGTAGTCAAACAATTAGCTTACCAGAAAGCACGTAAATATGCAAACAAGTGTAGAATTTTTTTATTCTAGCATTCGAATTGTAAACTAACCCCTTGTTTCAATTCAACTTTCACTGAATTGCTAAATTCTTTTTTTTGCAATTATAGGAGGATACGGTGGGGGTCATGGTGGATACGGTGGGTATGGAGGATACGGCGGTGAGTTGCAATTTAATTTGTCCGTATTGACTCCTCAGAAATCAAATCTTAATTTAATTTTACGAATGTTTTTTTTTTGCTATTTTGCAGGTTATGGACATGGACACGGTGAGAATGGATACTTCTAATTTATCTACGCTTCGTACGCATATTTCAGTCCTGCAAAGGAAGTGTTTGTTGCAAATCCGCCTGCAAAAATATGATAGTAAAAATGTGATTTTTCTTACTATTTCAGGTGGACACGGATACGGTATTTTAAATTGCTTATCGCTGGCTTAGAGGGTTTTCGTGGCCCGTTTATCATGCTACTTTCATTTTTAATACTTTCTTTCATTTTATTGTATTTATAGGTCATGGTCATGGTGGATACGGTAATGTTTCAATAAGAATAACTTGCAAATACTTTTCTCCATAATTTCTGGGCTTAATTTTTACTTTTTACCTTCCCAAAAAATTCCAGGTCAAGGATCTGGTATTTCAATTTGACATGGTTTAAAAAATAGAATTTGAATGCTTCGTATTTGTTCTTCAGATTATACTAACATGTTTTTGTTTGTTTCTATTTTGACGTTTAGGTCACGGCTACGGTAAGTCATGGATAATTTTGTATGAAAACCATAATTTCAACAGTCTCAATGTGCCCCAGTATAATTTCATTTAATTATTATAGGAGGATATGGCCATGGCGGTTACGGTGGGTATGGGCATGGAGGACATGGGCACGGTTATGGAGGTTATGGTAAGTTAAACTAATGTGGCAAAATCAAGACGTTTCCGTTCATTGTATAAAATCAAAAATTATTTTCAGGTGGATATGGATATTACGGTTAGAGCAAATGCCTTGGAATATTCAAGTTCCTTCTAATGTCATCAGAACCTGTAACAATCAATGCTCCTTTCAAGTTTCTAAAGTCATTTTACCACAATGTATAAACTTGGTTCACTGTAAGTGTAGGATGTAATCGTTAGGATCCGCTTTAAATTATGAAACTCACACGGATCGAACAGTATATGTATAAGCGGTACAAACCATTTTCCAATTCGAGATTTTTTTATACTCAATTCATATTTAAAGGTGAGAAAACACGAGCTGAAATTAAGTAAGCCATTAAAAGTATTATGTGCTGAATTTATTGATGCCATTGTTTAAGCCTTTGTCAAACCATCGAACAATAAATGCAAACTGGAAAAAAAGTACTTATCCTAAAATAACCGAAATATTTGTAAAGTACAGTTTATTTATTTTTTAATTCATAAAAATTACGTGGATAGCTAACAAATATAATTATAAAATATAACGATACGCAATCAAAATATGTAAAATGAAATAATAACATTTGTAATTCAACTGCGTTTAAATTAAACTTTCTTATCATTGGCTTGGTCTTAATCATGGCTGAACCTGCAGAAAAGTTATCCGGTCATTTGAAACTTATCAAATCATGAACAACCAACCAAGACACGGCAAAATATCAAATCAAATATGCATAACTTACTACAGCATTATGTAACCTTTTTACTCAGATAACTACTCTTCTACCAGTTTTACGAGAAAATATATTTATTAACTTATATAAGCCTATCTTGTCATCCTATCATCTAGTACAACAATGGGTATTAAATAATTACACCTGCTAGTACATTTATTCTTCTTACTACAACCACCCTGTATAGTGTGTACTTCGTACATAGCATACACATGCGATAATGAGTCGTTATTTTCTTTTAGTCTACTTGTCATATAAATTAAGATAGGTAGATTTATCTATTTTATTCAAAGATATTTGTATAAGTCAATGTAATAATCTACTTTACCGATAGGCCTTATTGCAACTTTACTAGATTTCGCCAGGTTCCTCTTCAGATACGGGCGACGCTAAATTGCGTCGTTTCGGAGATTCAGATCTAGACCTCGAGCGTCTCCTAATTCAAGGCGTAATAACAGTGGTTAAAAACAAGTTAAAAAATTAAACAAATAATAAAAGCCTATAATTTTGTCGAATGTCGATAATTTACTTGTGACGTGACTTTCTATCGCGAGATCGTGATCTGGATTTTGAATTCGATCGCTTCTTATGTCGGCCTTTATCTTTCTCCTTCCTTTCACCTCTGTTCTTGTTATCCTTGTCCTTGTCGCGACGCTCTCGGCTTCTACTACGTCTCCTTTCTCGTCTTTCCTTACTTCGACTGCGACTTGTCTCTCTTCGCTTACGTGCACCATCTCTTTCCCTGCTTCGACTTCTTCGGCGCTTGGATCGATCTTCAACTTCGCTTACTCTGCGAATATTTCTAAGTGACTCACGTCTTGTCCGACGACGTTCTTCGGCAGTTACCTAAAATTATAGCACATAATGAATTTCCATATACCGGACCTAAATCATATCATGGCAGAATGAGTTGTACACGGCATTGTAATATAAAAGAACTAGATATGACTTAGAATGACATACCTGAAATTCTTTTAGCGTGTCGCGAATTTTGATAAATCCCAAGTGAAGTTTCCCTCCAAAATGATCTGCGAAAGACATCATTTTGTTATTTAACCTGTATTCACCATACACTTATTTTAAATTAAACTCATAAATAGTTTTTACTCACCCGCGAGACGCCGATCATTATCGTGGATGCCGAGATACGCACAGCATACTTCACAGACACGTAGTTTTTGCTGCTGATATGTTGCCGCAGGAATGCTTTGACGATATTCGGCTTCTGCTTCTGATTTTTGCTTTCGCAAATTATCTATTTCTTCCATCAATTTCATACTCTCATCAACCTCACCTTCCTCTCCCAGTGCCTCAGCTCTGGCCAAAGTTTCTCCGATTCTTTCAGCCAGTTCATGGACTTTATCAGCTTTGATAGCAACTTCAGCTGATAGTTCTTCCTGGGTTTCAGCAAGTCTTTTCCGAGCCTGTTCCGTTTTTCGGTCTGCATCTGCGACAAACGCTTCAAGTTGTTCCATGGCCTACACAGATACATAAATACATATAAAGGTATAAAATTGTTGGACAGAAAACGTTTTATTATTCTCAAGTAGTCGTTGTAATTAATTATATCATGAGCCCGTACTTCCAAGTCGTAAAAGTAATCCTTGTCTTTGCTTGCCGCTTCGTAATCAGCTTTCAGAGCCTGAAAAATAAACGTTTAAATTAAATTGGGTTGAAAACTACGTTGCTTAAAAAGAGTAGCTAAATATTCGCATGAGATAAAATGTTTTGTTTAACACTTACCAAGTTATGAATCTTCGGGCACTCTCCCAGATCCATTCGCTGAAACAAAATAAATGTTCATATTACTATTACTACAAGAGTTTCAGAAGATATTGACATCTTACGTGAGGTAATGGATAATGTCTCTACTCCGGAAATAAAATGACCCCCCACTTGCAACATACTGCAGTTATAAAACCACGGGTCTTGTGACTAGATATGCTTAGAAAAGGAAATCAACTAACAAACAAGTCACCTTTTCAATACTCATTCTAAAACGTCAACTTACCAAAGGAACCGATCCAGAACATACTGACTTCTTTTACAACGATGATGATTTACCTTAGGTGTAAACTAGTGATTCATAAGTTAAACTGGAGCTAAAGTTTCAAATAGTGAACATACTTCACAATTCGCAGGTAAAAAATTGAGATTTTTTTGAAACTGACATACTACAATTCATTGGATGTTTGCAAAATTAGATCAGCAGATATTAGATTTTTTCTTTCAGATTTAAAAGTGAAATAGAAGGTCCACCCTTCAAGGAATTAGACAGAGATCAAATGGGATTCATAACTCATAAGTGTAGCCATACTTACTTATGGCTAGTTATACTTACAAAGTGAACGATCCCTCAACATCATGGAATAAGTACGCAAGACGAAATGAGATGGATAAGTGCCCGGAATGAGGTGTCACGGCCCTTGTTTGTCAGGGTAGTATGTAGACACATTTGTCTATACAATAACAGTACATACCCACAAATTTGCCAGCAAAAATACATCACATCAACTAACAATTTGTTTCTGTTTTGGCGGATTAAATAAATTCTCAATACGCTCGCTTTTGATTGAATAAGATAAGGAGTTAGGCAAATATCAGTCACTTACAACCGACCCGACATGACAGCTTTTGACATTTTCATACTACAGACAGACTGCATGTGAAAGTACTGTGTCTGTGACACGACAAGCCTGTAAATTATATTCAAGGACATCATAAATCAACCCCACATGCTCTTCTGCAATATCTATTTCAAATTTTGCCCCTTTTCTTTCCAAATCAATCAATCCAAACAACATTTTGTGAACCGACAAAGTACTCAGCATATCCTTAGGAAAAAATATTTTCTTTCTCTAGTCACTAGTTGACTGAATCATAAAGAATCAATCATCATTAATAAATTCGAAATCACGATCAATGGGTCGAATGAAGGCTATTAAATAAATTGAAATACTGAAAATTCGAGAGACGGGGAACTCTTCTGCAGAAACTTTATGCGGTAGTACGTTAAGTAAAGATAATTATTTAGGTAGGTTATGGGAAAAAATACACGCTAAGTAAAAAATTATGCTAACGCCTGCTCAAATACTCTAGTTTGGCCTTCCCTCGTACTTTATTAATCCAAACGAACAAAACGCTTCATTTTTTAAACTATTTATTACACAGCTAACTTGCGTAGTTGTCCTCCTTTCTTCTTTCGGATTGTAAATTTGTAAAGCGAAACGAAACCATAAATCGCTAAACTAATTCTCGAATTCTAATCCTAACCCAAAAAATAGCATTTTTCAACAATGAACAATAATAGTCTTTCACCCAAGGTTGGATAACTAAAAAGATATAATTATTTACTTCATGCACATAATTCTATTTGTTAGGTGAATTATAATTTTATTTATGCTCACCGTTGCAGCAAGGACCTCGTATTGACAACATCCGAGCAAAAAGGACTTGCAAACCCGAGGATCATCAAAGTTAACGGTGATTTTATCCTCCTCGCCTAAGAAAAAGAAATACACCAGAGATAAAGATCATGCATCAAATCAAATGCATTGTGCATGTTACAGGTTACAGACAGCACAGCGTTACCGTTACTGGAGCTGGAGGTGGACAGTCACAATACAACAATCAAAAAGTATCCTTTACTCACCATTTCTAGCCGTTCCCATTAACTGATCTAACATGGCTCGTATTTGGTCGTGGGCCGACATGATGACGGGATGCCGCAAGGCTGCTGCCTGCCCTACTACCCTTCCAAAAAAGTTTTAAAATTCCAGCAAGTATGAAGTAAAGTACCACGGCCCTCCTCAAATCGAGTTCCTGTCCACTTTGTCAGTCTGTCACTGGAAAAAAGTTTTATAAGAAAAAAAAAAGTTATATAAGTGCATTTAAAAATAAATACAACTACACAATTAATAGATTGTAGATAGGGAAATGCCGAAATGCGCATACGAAGGATGAGTAAAATAATACTAATCCTTCATCTCTGACAGAAATGGAAATGAGTGAGTGGTGAGTGGAAATGGAATAGATTGTTATTACTCTACAAACATCCAATTTAGAATTTGTTATTAAAACACAAATAACAATAAGCAGCATCTGTTTACCTTTTTCTTTTCTGTTTTAAAGTACCCCTTTCAAAGTTTTGAAGTTTTCGCCCTTCACCCTTCTTGTCCTGGCTTCAGTCAGTGCAGTGTCGTTGGTCGTCAAACCTTCAACCAACTCGTCCCGCTCCTTGTTCCTGGAAGTCCGCAATTTATTTCGGAAATATGTTTCCTCCAGACTCCAGACACCAGACTCCAATTGTCACACAAATATAAAACTTCCAACTAGGACAGAACTAGTTTTGAATAGTTCCACTCCACCTGTCTGACCTGACACCTCAACAT
>JAQGAI010001843.1:0-13616 GCA_034696905.1 Lepidocyrtus violaceus
CGAATTGATTACCTGATTTCCATTAGCAATGTTCCAAGTGGAAATGTGTACGTTTCCTTTGCCCATAGGTTCCATGTGGGTTTTTCGAGGATCCCCGTAATGCCCGATGCCTACTTCGTTTTGACAAACCACAGCAACTACAGAGGTAAAAGCTACCAACAATAACGTAAGCTGTGAATTGCTGGTCATTGTAAATGTAAAATAGTAAAATTTCTAATTGTTTAAAGTCAAACAGGATAACAATTTTAGTAGTAGGCTGATTATTTTTCACATTTTAAGAAATATTTTGTTCTTTAAATGACTTTTGAGACCAATGCTCACAAACATTTGTTTTGTTTAAGTTATGCATAATGCAAAACTTACTACGCATATAAATTGTTATATGAAATGACGTGTGTTGGATTTTATTGTTACTGTTTTGGCACAATCATTAACCAAATCCGAGTTGAACCAAGGTTTTTATTCATTTGTTCTATGAAAAAATGGGGCAATAAATGTTGGTAATGTATCATACGTCAATACAAATGAAACCTTAAAAAAGACTTAAAAATAATTGCCAACGTCCTCCAGAGAGAAACAACCTACCTATAGGGGTAATAATATTAATTATGTTCATCAACAGGAGCTAATATCTTATTTTTATGCAAAAAATCCTATTCAATTGTTCAATGTTTCTGATTTTTTTTCTTCCGGAATTGTTCAGGACTGGGGCAAAGTGCGGAAACCGAACCTTCAAGTGGCTCGCCAACTCCAATCCCGTTACTAAACAGTTCATTGTAAACATGGCAGAGGGCATAATTTGTGATGACAAAAAACCTTTTGTAAATGTTGAAGTCGTGTCATTGGGACGCGCATTTTAATTGCGCGTGTATCGTATTTTGTGCATTGTATTTCGTATATCGTGTTTTGTATACCGTATTTTGTATATTGTATTTTGTATATCGTATTTTGTATTTCGCATTTCGTACATCGTATTGTATATATCCTTTTTCATATATCGTATTTCGAATATCGTAATTTGTACATTGTATATCGTATTTCGTATATTGTATTTCGTAGATCGTATTTTGTATATTGTATTGTATATATTGTATTTCATATTTTGTATATTGTATTGTATATATTGTATTTCATATTTTGTACTTCATGTATCGTATTTCATATTTTGTACTTCGTGTATCGTATTTCATATTTTGTGTATCGTGTATTGTATTTCGTGTATCGTATTTCGTGTATCGTAATTCGCGCATCGTATTTTGTACATCGTATTTCGTGTATCGTAATTCGCGCATCGTATTTTGTACATCGTATTTCGTATATCGAATATCGTAATTTGTATCTCGTATTTCGTAAATCATATTTCGTATTTAGTACATCGTATTTCGTATATAGTATTTTGTATATCGAATATCGTAATTTGTATATCGTATTTCGTAAATCATATTTCGTATTTCGTATATCGTATTTCGTATATCGTATTTCGAATATCGTATTTCGTACATCGTATTTCATGTATAGTAATTTGAATATCGTATTTTGCGCATTGTATTTCGTGCATCGTATTTCATATTTCGTACATCGTTTCGTTTCACGTTTTTACTTTCTTACTCTGCCAGCCAGCCAGCCAGACTGCCAGACTGACCTATACATCTGAGTATCTTATATGTTCATTCTCATTTTGGCCTCCGAGTGAGAAGGGTGCTTACCTTTTTGGTCTTGCTATAATCCCTCTTTCATTCATATCAGCCAAATCTAAACCTATAACCAACCCAGTACTGTGGCTTATGCCACTACTGGCTTAACTTTACAAAATGTCTCTTGATAAGAGCATTTTACATGGAATTGTCCAAAAAAATCATTCCCATCTAAAACCAATCGACTATTTATTGGCATTGTCCAAACACGTCTCGCCAAAGTCTGTAAAATCCTTTGGGAGAATTTCTGGTAATAATTATGCAGTTTTCTTCACTACGAGTGAACAGTGCGAATTAGCTATGAAACAACAGCAGATTGATGTTAAATCCATCATAATCAAGATGTTTAAATACGCTCCTGCCGTCAAAAACATCTTTATCAAAGGAGTGCCGGTGCTTCACAACCTGGATCCATTACGCCTCTTCTTGTCCAACTATGGCACATTAAAAAGTGAGCCAGTAAGGGTGCCGTTGAAAGATATGCCGGTCGAGTTTGATCATCTTTTAAGCCACACTTTGCAAGTCAAAATGGTGTTTAAAAACGAAGTTAAGGAACTCCCCCAGTACGCCAAGTTAGATTTCGGAAATGACATCATCACTGTGAAAATTGAACATGGTGCAAAAAAGTGCTACAAGTGCGGTGACCGTGGCCATGAAATAAAACTATGTCCTTCTAATCAAAAGGAATTCCCTAAAATTGGCACTCTCCAGTCCACCAGTAGTAACAACGTCAAAAATTCATCCGATAATGAAAAAGAAAATGATGAAGACGAAATGGAAGAGAGCGACTTCAGCAATAAAATGACAGACAAGAGTAGCGATGACGAAGACGACGGCAACAAACTCATCGACATAGATGATGCTAGCGAGGCCGATGATGATTCCCCCTCACCTGCCCCTAAGTCAACATTGCAGTCCCCAAAAGGAACTCCCAAGAATCCTCGAGTTCGCACCAGGTCTCAAACACGCAAGCAAGGTCCAAATTCTAATCAAATCAGTCCTACAAACGATGCAAAAAACCCCCGGCTGCAAATGTCAAAAACAAAACTACGGGAGTCGTATGAAAAATGGAAAGATTGGAAAATCTCAAATCAGCATATAGACAACAAAACCATGCTTGATCTGCTCATCAGTGGGCTAACGTCACTAAGTAAAATTCCAATCGCGGCTGAAAATTACTCCTGCAACCTGAATAGCTTACGGAAACAACTGAAAGCCCTTGCGTCACATATTCAAGATGATGATGTCAAATCATACATTCGACAAGTTTAAGAAGCCCTTCCAGTTAAATTTCCAAGCAAATCCAATCCTACACCACCGCAATGAAGCCCGCATATTTCTGGAAACTCACTGGACATCAAATCATCATCAGGAAAAGGGGAAAACGTGGAGGAATCAAATCACCAACTAAAGCCAAAACGATAAGTAGTAGAAGCTCTGTACATTACAATAAATATTCATGTCCATCATTCTATTACACCAATGCATGCTCATTATCCGACGAGATGCTGGATTGTCTATCAGTTCTAGGTAAAAACCATGATATAATGGCAATATCCGAAACATGGGGCAATTTAACAAAAAGTGTGTATCTGAATAATTTTGAAGTATTTGAAACATGTAGGAAGGGCAAGATAGGAGGAGGTACAGCTATTTTCATCAAAAATTCATATAATGCTATCAGGTATAAAAACTTTCTGCACAATAGCACTAATGATTTTGAGATAACATGGATTATAGCTGTGTCATGTGTCTATTTACCACCCAATAGCTCCACCGATATTTAATTTAAAATATATCAATCTCAATCTCTGCTGAGCGCTGTGGATAACATAAAGAAAAAATACGTTTCGCCGGCTTTTGTTATTTTTGGTGATTTCCATAGATGGAAATACGCAACTAACTTTTGCAAAAGTACTAGTATACCCCAACTGGTTAATTTTAATACTTTTTACCACAAGAATGAGAGGAAAGGGACTAAATTAGATTTAATATTTTGTAGTATGAAAACCTGGTATGATCCACCTTTTTCTGTTCCTCTCTTAAAAGACGGAGTTCAGTTTCATGTTGGAATTGATATGAAACCCAATAAAGTGTTTGTTAGGCATGTTGTCCCACTTGAACCTTTTCCTTTCCGAGATTATGGAATAAAAAATTTATCAGATTTCTCTGATATTGTCGAAAACGTTGAGTGGTTACCACTATATGATTCAAATTGTATTAATTTCAAGGTAGAATACCTAAACACTGTATTAAGCAATGCCTTTGAGATTGCTTTTCCAACGCAAACGAAACTTATAAGAAAAAATGAAAGCACTTTGGGTCACTTTAGACTTAAAAAAGAAATTTAAAAGATTAAAAAAGGTTCTGTTGACTTTGTTACTCTTAGGTCCCAGATTAGTAATGATATGGCACAAGCCAAACAGAAATACTTTGATAGCCTACAAAGCATTATTCAAAAAGACAAAAATAGTTTTTACAAAATTGTAAACCAAGTATGTGGGTTGCATGCTCGTCAGTCAGTTGTTCAAGATATTGCATTAGAAAAAGGCTCGAACGATATTCTGTCTACCCTGTGTGAAATAAATGAACACTTCTCTTCAATTTGCAATACATATGAGCCCTTGGCTGAGATAGAGTTAAGAAAAAATACTGACGATAACTGCCTACAAATTAATGAACTTTCCGTCCTAAAAAGCTTTGGGAAGTTAAATGTTAAAAAGAGTAATGTACCAGGGGCACTCCCAGTGAAGCTCCTAAAAATAGCTGCAATACACATAGTTCCTATGTATACACACATACTTAATTTTAGCTTCAAGCATTATGTTGTCCCTGCCGAATGGAAAAAAGGTTTTATAACTCCGCTCCACAAAGATAAGAATACAGTCAGCATCAATAACCTTCGTCCAATCACTCAGACTAACATTTATAGCAAAATAATGGAGGGCTTTATGTATGATAAGCTATATAATCAGCTCATCGGAAAATTAAATGTTAATCAGTTTGGCACTATAAAAAAGTCGTCAACTGTACACTACCTAGTCTCACTTTTCGATTTCATTTATCAATCGTTAAATCGGCCAAATACATATGTAATTATTGTCCTGCTCGACATGTCAAAGGCCTTTGACCTGATTGAACATGCCACCCTAGTCCAAGCTTTAATAGACCTTAATGTAAACTACCATGATATCTATTGGATTGCCGATTTTCTCAGAAAGCGACAACAATGTACTAAAGACGGGAATTTGCTATCCAGTTTCTTACCAATCTCAAACAGCACTCCTCAGGGAACAAAATTAGCATGTTTGCTGTTCATTGTTTTAATTAATAGAATACTTAACGATTTTAATCATAAATTTAACTCTGTCAACAATACAATTAAAGCGTTTGTAGACGACATGTGTATAGCTGAAGCAGTTGAATACGGGGCTACGCCAAACATAAATGAGTACGTTCATTTTGTTAATAGAAGAATGACATCGCTCAAAATGCGGCTCAATCCTGATAAAAGTCAAGCCATATTTTTTGATTTCTCAAAAGGAAAAAGATTTAGTAATTACAATGTTAATGTTGATAATGTACCTATCCCATCGGTTAATGCTGGCAAGCTACTAGGCGTCATAATTAATAACAAAGGTGGATGGAGTGACCACGTTGATTATATTTATGAGAAAGTGTGTAAGAAAATGTTTATAGTTCAGAAGCTTAAAAAATCAGGATTTACCCAAACCCAACTTGTCAGCACCTACTCACTCCATATACGCAGCATATTAGAATACTGTAGCGTTCTATGGGCCTTTAACACAACTATGAAAGAGAAAGATAAGCTCCTTTCTGTCGAACGAAGAGTACTCTCAATCATAACTGGAAAATACATTAGCAAACAAAAGCAGACTCATATCTGTAAAACTTTGAATATAAACAGTTTGGAGGAGAGGCAAGTCCTACTTTTGAGAAAGTTTGGATTGAAGCTTCTTGCAAATGACCGATTTAGGTGCTGGCTAGAACCGTACGTAATAACACGAAAACCTGATTTCAGCTCTCGCTATAATGTAAATAGGTATAACTTTCGAGCAGTGGCAGGTAAATCCGAAAGGTATAGGAAGTCAACTATCCCTATTCTTGTTAATTATTTAAGGAAAAATTGTTAGTCACTAAGCAATTATTTTAATTTTTTTTCGTCAATATATCTTCTTTTTTTGTTCTTTTTTTCCAAGCGCCCCGTGTGGCAGCTAAAACTACTTTCTCTGTATGTTTCTCTTAAGTTATTTTTTTGTTACTTGTAAATACTTTTTTATCCTTGTCAAAATCATATTCTATCCAATCGCATCATCTTCGTTAGTGTAAACGTGTAATACTAATGTACAGTATGTGAAATTGATTACTCTGAATAAACTGAAAATAATAATAATAATAATAATAATAAATAATTTCATCGTAAATAAAATTAAAATTACATTTACCGATTCACCTTCACAAGATTTACTCGAAAAAGAATTTTTTCCCGCTTGGACAATAATTATTATTGTCGAAAATAAAAATTGCTTTCCCCTTCAAAAAAAATTAATTAAAATATGTACATGTAACTAAATTAAGTTTATATTTTTCTTAACAGTATTGATGACAATTTTAACCAGCCTCGGTTCTAATGCTGAAATTTTTTTTAATATATTTTTTATGCAACTCATCATCTGGAGGAAGCAGGTTTAAAAAAACTGTTTTGTGTATTATATTTCCCAAGCCTCTGCCTCTTCTGCAGCCAGCTATCATATCACCAAATGATACGATGAACATTTTGGTAATCTATAAAATACAAAGTTGGTGGAGGAATGAGCGTAACGAGCAAACACACATATAGCCAGGCAGACAGGCAGGGCATTCTCTAGAGGTGCTTCTTGCTTCTCATGTGAATGTGAATCGAACGTGGGCATGAGTGAGATGGAAAGTAAAAAGTCTGTTGTGAGTATGCTTTTTATATGATTCCGTTCTTCTCTCTCTCTCTCTTCAGCTTTTTATTTGGGAAGGGAAGGATGGAGGAGATGAATAAAAAGAGATATTATATAATGCTTTTTCCGTGTCCAACCGACAGACTGAGCGAACCTTCACGATCCATCCGTCAACAATGGAGAGAGAGAGCCTAGGGAAACTTGCATAGTGTATGCTGTAATGTTACATTAGAAGCTTGCAGACGAGGAGAAAGACCAGGGCTAGGTTAGGTAGGTAAGCTATACAGCCTTATGTATCAAAGTTTCAAATGTATGGATTTCCCTATAGTCAGCTCATTTCCCATTTCTCTAGCAATATATTTTTCTGGTCATGCCTAGTAGTAGTAAAAAAGGGGGAGATGATGTTTTCTAAAGTTGTATGTGCCATGCTTGAACATTTTTTTTTCTTCTATTATGATATGAGCTCAAGCTCCGACTCCGACATCAGAGGAAAAGGAGCTTTTTTCATACCCAAACTCTACAACATCTCTTCAGTCAAAAAGGATAGTTTGAAGCCGACGGTGGTGGAGCATCATCATCACCACAACAGTTTCATCAGCGTTTTTCCTCTCGCTGTAAAAAAAGTAAAGGTCTTCACATCCACAATATCTAATATAACTTGTTCAAAAGTTCTCCATAAAAAAATAGCAAGATTGAATTGTATTAAGATTTCATTTTTAAAAAGGGGTTTGTTTTGACTGTTTCTGTTTTTATGTAATGTTTGTGTGTGTGTGCTGCATAAAATTTGAGTTTGCGGATTGCAAATGAGGATTACATTACACTGCTGCTACTCCATATCATTATTGCATGTGTAGAAAAAAGTGTGCTCAGGAGGAAAAGGAGAGTGAAACGTCTAATATTCATCTGTCAACTTGAAGACCACCATCTACAATATGGATATTGTAAATGAAATATTAAAGCGCATGCAGAGATTCTAAGTTTTTTGTTACCCATCTCGTTTGTGGGTTTTTGAAGATGTCATTTTCTGTCTATTGTTGGCCAGGTTGATGATACGACGGATATGAATTGTTTGGGAGAAAAACCGCAGATGGATTTGGCTACATAAAATTTTGCATCATCAAAATTATTAATATAATGATTGTATGAGTGAGTGAGTGACTGGGTTGAGCAGCATTATCATTCTTGGATTGTGGCATGTGCTCTGGGTTGGTTTGATGTTTGATAAGCTGAATTTTTCATGTTGGAGCATTAGTATTAAAGTGCAAAACTTTTCTCCTTATTGTGTGGTTAAAGTAAAACGTGATGTTGAACTGTCAGTGTGATTGGAAGTACAGGATGCTTGAGAAAAAAGTGCTTCACTGAAACATAAATGTAATCTACTTCCAAAAGAATATTGACTGTTTGTGAAAAGTGAAATCCATCGAAATAGTAATTGGATTGGAATATATTGAACACAGGTAAAAAAAAATACATTCCATTTACATTCCATTTACTTGGCTTGGCATGGCATTTGGCATATCAAGTCATTTTAGTCAAATACACATTGATGTAGAGCTGGACTGTTCTGACATGAACAGGAAATATATCCATTTTTGACTGACTGACTACTCCGACATGAGACAATCCGATTAAATATTTAGACGATATGATTAGAAACGTAATGAGGTCTATGGAATTATATTTTTTAATTTAAAATTAAAGACTTTAAATTGGCTTTGACGGAAGCACGTTAAACGCTCCCTAATTTCATTAATTTTCATTTCATGGATCACTTTTTATGCTATGCAAAAACAAAGTTGCGTATTGCGTATGGATAGCAAGAACGAAATTCGTTAATATGGTATGTAGGTAGGATCAAACAACAAGAGCTCAACTTTTGACTTGAAGGAAAATATTGCTGCTGCTGCTCTACAGGGTTGAGCCATTGTTGTTAAGTGTAAAAACACAAAATTTACAATTCCTACAAGATACGATACATACCCAGCCAGGACATGATCTTTTGCTATTGTTCCTATTGTCAATGTTTGACAGAAAGAAGGAGCTGATTCAAGTAGCAAAAAAATACAAACCTGCAAGAAACTAGGCTTTGGCTTACCTATCTTATATTACCATTTTGCATTTTACAGCCGTTGCCGTTGCGGCTGCTGTCAGTGGCGTTGTTGATGTTTCAGAATGTTTTTTGCATGATTTCACAGTAAACAGTTGGCAGGCCACTTACGCCCTCGCCATTATTTTAGACGATGCAGGTTTGCAAGATTATATTGCAAGCAGCTTGTCTTGTCCCATGCTCATATTATCATATCATTATCCATGAATACTTTTAAGTTACGTAACCTAACAGAGAGACCAAACTGATCATGTCGAAAGCGTAGCGAAAATAAATGGTTCATTGGCATATGCTAAACCTATCCGCATAATAAATGCTGTTTTCCTCTTGTTTTACAAGGACTTCAATTTTCAAACCCATGATGGGTTGAAGATGACTGTTGGCTTATGTGAAGACGAAGAGAGATGGATTTTCTTTTTCTGTCTTCCTTTCTCGGAAAAATATTCCTATTAAGTAATTCCATTTCTATTAGCTCGAACATCTTCGTAATTGGCCACACGTTGTTAATGCAAATATTGCAATCAAGATAAACACCAGGTACTTGTACTAAAAAAAAGATGATCCATGTGTTTGTTCACGCAGATGGACAAGTTGGAGAAAAGTCATGTCGTTACTTATTCTTCATCTCATGAATTTATTTTTGTGCTTCTTATTTTTATCGATGTATCTCCAGCTATTTCTTAAGATGTTTTTACAATTGCTGATGCTTTCTCATTTCCTGTTTAATTTTTTAACAACGGCTACTTGAGCAAATGCTTTCCCAAACGTTACTAAAAAGTTCCGTATGCGAAAATGAATACATATTGCCAAGAGTAAGCCCATTCTCGAGACAACAAATGGCAAGCGTTTTCTTTTTCTTACGCTTCCTTCTGCATACATTGAGAAGTTGACTTTGGTATGCATTAGGCCATATTACCATTGTTATTTTTATGACAATGATGACCTTTTACATTAATCGCAATACTTGATGCAGGAGCTATTAAAAAGCATAAAAAATTCGTTTTGTTGTGACATCCCTACACTGGCTCACTCCTCCGAAAGCATTTCAGAAAGTTATGGATGGACAGAAAGATGAGTACTTTGAGCATTATTCCAACGACTTCTCATGACGAGAAAACTGCTCCCGGCAGCTGTTACAGTGTACAATTTACAACAACAGTTATGGCCATAATTCCAACGATCATTATACACACTTAGCCGGATTGCCGTTAGAACATTTAAAAAAAATCCTTCATGTCTACTATCATGACTGTGCCTTGTCGTCCCATAAAAATATATTAAAGTTTGTATTCTGTAGTTAGACTTACATTCCTTTTTATTTTCCCCTTTTCCCCATCTCCATCAATTCCAACTTTATTATCATTGTCCCTCACATTTTCAACATTTATTATAAAAACTTCTTGAATTACCAGCCAGTGCTCTGGCTGAAAAAAAGCTCTTCATTTTTTAATGAATGTTTGGGGGCACAGTCAAAAGTAATATGTCCAGAAGCAGTAGTCAGCAGCAGACAAAGGGCCAACAACCAAACTTTTTAAATACTTTTTTTTAAATACAGAAAAGACATAAATATTTCCTTCCTTCCTTAAGGAATGGGGAAAAAAGGGTGTGAATTTAGCCATGTTGGTAGTTAAAACATTTTTCAAGTTTTTTCTGGCCCCTTTTCCCTTATTGTGAAGAATATGTAGATTTACGAGCTTCCACTTTGTCACTGGATGATTTACGATATAATTTCCTCGTGTACATGTTACAACTTCAGTGTTCCATGTTTATTGAGAAATTGCTCAAGAAAAGGGTTGCTTCCCCCAGCATCATCAATATGACCATCATCATCCTCCTCCACCTCCGACGTAACTTACTTGGAAGGAGAAGTTCTTCTAGTTTGTGAATGTCATTGTTGACTCGACTCGACTAGACTCTACCCTGCTATCTGTACAACAGTGCGCAATATTGTAGTTTGATGTGGGGATCATCATTATCACCATCATCTTTGCTAGAATAGTTCAGTCGAGGGTGAATTACACATTGCTATTACACCACCACCACTACCATGCTGTACATACCTAACAGAGATTAAGTCAACGCACTACATTACATAATATGTTCTCTTACGCTTGCTCGACTTGGGATGGGATGGGATTGTTGTTGAGTTGCGTATTCGTGCGTAAGTGGATTCACAGACATAATGCATCTCCTTGCTTGATCCAGAAGAATTTTAACTTTGCTAAATGACCCAAGACATTGACATTGAATAGAAGGAAGTGCAGAGGAAGAGGAAGAACAGGACAGACAAGAGAAAAGAGAGCATTGTAGTAGAATGCACATTGTGATTGTATACTTATTAATATTTTGGAGAGGTAACCCCGTCATCGTCATCAACATCAACATGGTCGTCTTGAACTTTTAAAGTCACATTTACAAGAAAAGAACAAGAGGCAGATGTTTTATAACCAAACCAGACTGACTGAGGACATCATTGCTCTTGTGCAACATTTAATGGCTCAACTACAAGAATTTTGTTAAAACTTATTTTGTAATCCTCATCTTCTTCTTCTTGAAAAGACCGAAAGCGGAAAAAAAAACTGGTCCAAAAAGGCAAAAGCTGCGGATTTTTCCTCATCGCCATGTCAGTCCAATTTTTTACTACTTACGCTTAGGCTTACTTAAGGAAAATGACAAAATGAGGGATACGTGATCCTAAATGGACGACTACGAGCCACATGCCATTTTTTAAAAAAATGATATGCAGAAACCTGGATCAATGTGACAATTGATCTGATGTCATTAGAAAAAGAAAAAACATCAACATCCTGAAAGAAAGAGATTCGCAGCATAAGGGAAACGGGATGCAATGCAAATCCTCAGATAAAAACTACAAAAAACCGCATTTAATTTCATTCCAACCTAGGATGTCAGTCTTTCTTAAGCCTCTTCTAAGGAATAAAAAAATAACCATCTGAAAGAAAGTGAAAGTAATTTCACACTCCAAAAAGTACCTAAAAACCTAGACAGCATGTTTTAAAGTAAAAAAAGGAACACGCTACAGTCAACTATACGAGTACTTAGCCTGTCCGCATAAAAAAAGAGGGAAGGCAATCGAAAGAGCATGTACTTTGCGTGTTGATAAAGACACCTCCTCTCTCTCCGTTATATTTTTTTTCCTCATTTGCACTACCACTGCGCTTCATAAATAGTCCAAATAATGTTATAGGGGAAAACAACAGCAGTTAGGTAAAGCCCAAAAACAGAGTCGATGAAAGGCCAAAAAAGGGAGAAAATGACAATATCATACATATAGGCTTGGCTACTGTTGAGAGAGGATTTTCATCCAGAATGCGGAAAAAGAAAGAAAGAAGCAAGAACAAGTGCAAGTTTGTTTTAGGACAATACTCCATTCCACAGCAGAAGAACATACAAAATATTGCTGCTACTGCTGCTTCTCCTCTGCTGGAAAGAGGAAAAGCTGCTGAGTGAGTACGAAAGAAAAATAAAATGAAAATAAAATGTCCAAAGATATATGAACAATATAACAAGATTTCTTAAAGGAGTCCGGAGATATATAGCTATAAAGGAATGGGTTGTTATGTATATATCTGGGGCAATGAACGGAATGCGGCTACGCATGTGTGTGTTTGTGCCTCTTTTTGTGTGTAGAAAAAAATATGATGATGATGATATGAGTATATCGTAACTACATATCTCCGAAAAATACTGGTGCTATAATGTAATCTTATCGGGCTTCCCTTTCTTCTTTCCTACTACAACATACATAGTGCTAAAAACTTGACTGTCTGCTACTTACTTTTTCCATTAATGCTGCTGCTTTCTACTTACCGTGTGTGTAGTAGGCTGTGCAATGATGCTGACTAAGCTTTTTCGGATCTTTCATGGAATGAAAATATTGTACTGCATGGAAAAGGCTGAACAGGCTGAGCTGAGCATGGAAGAAAGGAAAGTGAAAGAATCCCCTATAAATACGCTATATTTAGACTGTAATCTTTCGTCCAAACCGTTATTCTAACCCTGCTCCATCCAGAGCTCTAATAGTGCCACCGAGCATGTTTCTTGCATGCCATGTACCATGTTTAGAAGGTTTCATCATCGTTCCTCCAGTCACATATTACCCGATATATACTTCCTCCAGGATGATTTTACTCGGGAACAGTCCGAGCCCGATTCCGAGCTTGGAGGGTCTATCCCACCCGTACACATAAGAGAAAATGGAAAGTGCGGCCTGGCCTGGGCTAAATGCTCTATTTGGTTCGTATTCATCTACTATCCCTGCTTTGTATACTTTGAGAAAGAGAAAGGAAAGCCATTATTACGGCTAAACTACCCTAAACGAGAAGAAACGGGAATGGCAATAACAAGGAAAGTTTGCTTTTCCTTTCAGCCATTATTTTGACAATTGCTTGGGAGGTGTTTGCTTCACTACCCGCAATGTTTAGAGGAGATTTTGTGTGATATGCAACGTTAGAATTTCCCGTAATCACTGTAATTATAACTTGATGCTTGTGTATGTATAATATATAAAAGTATCTAGTTTCCTTTTGATCATGTAATGTAGTTATGTACCTTTTACTAGGAAATGGGCTTTAATTGATGGGAAGGAGAAAACAAAATGATACTTGATTGGTATTTTGGTATTGCCAAGTACAAGTAAGTATGCGTATGGTCATTTTTGTTTTCCGAGTGGCTGGGGTCACCAACCATTTAGTGGACGGACAAATGCGAATTAAAATGTAGACGTTTCACTATACTGGCGAGCCAGTCGCTGGTAAATAATAACTTTCCGGTAACAAAATGTAAAAGTAAAAGTGCATTTTACGGCCACGCGGAAATGAAAAGACCGGATATCCCAAGTTAATC
>JAQGAI010001844.1:0-13608 GCA_034696905.1 Lepidocyrtus violaceus
GTACTTCGTCTGGAGTGCTTCCAGCTCCATCTCCAACTTCTCTACTCGAGCTTTAGTCTTGTCAAGCTCGGCCTTTGCCTTGTTGAAAACAACGACGAGCTTCTTCACAATATCACTCTTGGGCTTGACCTCGAAGTTCACAATGCAAAAGTCCATAACGGCGATGGCCCACTTGAGAAGACCGGCACCGGCCCGGGAGATCTTTTGGACGCCCTCGTAAGTCATGTTGATGGTTTTGTTCGCCTCCTCCAGCAAGGCCACACATTTTGCGTGCATGGCCTTCGTAATATTATCCGCGTCCAAATCCATGAGAGACTTGAGAAAGTCCTGCTGGGCCATCATACCCTTGGCGGCCTTCCAGCCACTTTCCTTGATCCCTTTGAGTCCCATCACAATTTCACACACGACTTGGACAGCTTTCGGGGGCGTGGCGAAGGATCGGATTTCCACGATATCATTCTTATCCAGCTCTTGAAGGGCTAGACGGGCAGCGTCCAGTGCTGGCATGGCTTCTGCGAGCACGCTCTCGGCTTCCGTTTTCTCTCGCTGAATCACTCTGTTCTGGGCTTCGATCTCCTTGCCCTTCACAATAGCCATTTCCTTTTTCTCTGTCGCTTCTCCCGTGCGTAGCGTAATTTCCCTCAGCAGGATCGCACAGGCCTTCGCTTTTTCGTCCATGACCTTCTTCGACTTCACCAGTTTCTTGTTGAGATGTTCGATTTCCACTGAGGCTTCTGCGATCTTCTTGATTCCCTCTTGGATACGCTTGACCAGTGCGGTGATATAGATAAGCCTGTCTTTGAACAGGGTCACGTACGTTTCTTGGAAGTCCAAAAAGTGTTTGGGGGAGACGTAATTGTTCCTGCGCATCTTCTGGAGGAACTCGTTACTGTATGATTGAACTGTGGTATGGACGTGGACAACGTTTTTCACAATGCCCTTCCGGAATTTGAGCGGGATCAGTTCATGCTGTAAAAAATTAAAATCCAGAGACCATCATTAATTAACTGCTTATTCCAATCGTCCCTTCCACACGTTTTAATTTTATGAATGTATCTAGATATTTCACAAACCTGGCTGAAAAACACCGTTGCGACCGCGTACAAAGCTTGTTTAGGCCAAGGATGGAACCAATCAATGTACGTATTATTTACCAATCCAGGGAAGTTTCTGCACCGCGTCCGGAGCGCGTCTCCTGTCGGGCTCATGGCAAGTACGACATGCAGATTTCCAACACATTTTTGGATAAAGAACTGCCACATAGCTTCCCTAAAAACATTCAACAATTTTTTTTTAAATTCAGAATTTTTTTCCCAACGGTGAACGGATAACAATTATTTGCAATTATGGAAAGCTGATTAGAGACATTTAACGCACTTCATACTAAACCCTTTCTTTTTCGCCTCCTCTCGAACCCCTGCCAAAATGTTTTCCTTCTCATCCTCAGCAAACAGCGCAGGGACCATGCCCGCCGTCAACATGTTATTGATCAACTCCAAAAAGCCTTCTTCCGCAATTTGAGTATCATTGAACAAGAATGTGGTTGCCTTATTCAGGATCCCCAACTCATTGTACAGTTTCTTCAGATCTTCCCTAAAGTGATAGTCCCCGTAGCCCCTGGCCAGCGCAATCTCAAAGATTTTGTAGCCCGCCGTGTGCGTGGCCAATTTTGTCAGGCTATTTCTTCCACTCCCACCCACGCCTACTAGCATGCAGTGACCTTTGTGCATTCTAAGGGATCTCTGGATCCTTGTCACGTGCTCCAACGCATCGTCAAACAAGACCAAGTTCATTTTGGTGTTATGGATCTCGTTGTAATTTTCAAGGAGCTAAATAAAAATAATTCAGATTATGATTAGATTAATATTTCAAAATGAGAACCAATAATTAATTTGCGTTCCAAAAAATTAAATTTTTTCAACACAAACCTCTTGGAACAGTGCTCTGCAGGTCTCATAGTCCAAAATATCCTCGTAAATCCGTTTACCATCTTCTTCGAGAGCATTCCGGTAGTCTCCGAACAGCAGCGGATCCTTCAAAGCGTAGTCTGCACTGTTTTCAAAGTGATCTTCGATTATCTCCTCGATAAATTCATTGACGATTTGGACGTGCTATTTGAGAAATGGGGAGAATTTTTATTCGGGTTAGATCTCTCAATCTCTCATTATAAAAGTTATGATATTTAATGAAACGTATTGTAAAACGGATCAAATAAGTTACCTTTTTGTTGATAAGACGGTCACAGAATATGCGACTGAAATAAAAGGCGACAAGTCACTCCGTTAATTTTTTTACATTTTTTTATTAGCAATATGATTGGTAAACGAATTTATGTTTTCCCTTTACCAGCACTCATTCCTCCAAACTCTTACGAGATGTTTGCCAACATGGAACTTTTCCGGGGTGATTTGACACAGACCGGCGAAAATTCTGGAGAGGTCTCTCATGTTAAATATGTAATGGAAGCAGGCCGGCGTCGGCGGCATCTCCTTAATGATCGTCTGTCATCATTTAAAAAATTGGAGAAAGAAAAACCGTTAATGGCATGTTCTGTCATTCCCAGTTAGAATACATTACTAATTGAATCTACCTCAAAGAGTTCCAAACAGGATTTTACTATCGGTTGCACCATATGCCTTATAGCCTCTTCAAACGGAAAGTGCGTCACGTGGGCTTCGAAAATTGACGTGAAAATATGATCCAGCACGGATTTGGAAGGGAAGGTCATGTTGTACGAGGAGAAGAGTGACATGAATCTGGGATCCACTTCATTCCTCCCTCCTCCAGCTCTACCCATAGCGGCTACATAAGCTGTTGACATAAAAGCAAATTAGGAATGTAATAGTACTTTTCCTTTATCGAAAAAATCTAAGTAGCGCTTATCTTAGCTTATCATCATAAGTATATCACTTACAAACTTCCTTGATAAAGCGCCAAGTGAGGTCCTTTCCACGATCGTAAATCCCTCCTTTGTCCATGAGAAGTTTCAACAATGCAATGGGCTGTTGAGTCCCATACGTATCAACCTGGGGCATATTCATGTCATCGATAAAAACCAGCAGCCTCTTCCCCGGAGGAGGGCCATATGTCTCCTTAGTCCATTTCTCGACACTGCTCTCGATATTCCGCTGGACGTCCATGGAGTTGGTTCTGGAGGAGAAGTTCATGTTGATGACGATGTTCAGCTCCGCATTGAGGCTGTTGACGTAGGCCTGTGTTGTGGCGGTTTTGGAGGTTCCCGTCTCTCCGATCAAGCAGGTGGGTCGTTTAATCTGAGTAATGAAAACGGATTAAGTCAGATTACCCCCAAATACTAAATCGAACTGTAATCATGTGGGCCAGGTAGATTAAATCAGTAAGTACTGTCTCCCTACCTTATCCATAACCTTGAGAATCCAGGTGGTCTTCTCTGTGTCCACGGTCGGCACAAGAATTTGGGAGAAAGTCAGCTCTGGATTGTATTCGTAAGGAGGGACAAGTTCCTTCCAGGGCACCCACTCCCTTTGCTCTTCAATCCAAGTGTATTCATACATCATCCCGTGCTGGGTTGGCATTTCACCTGAAAATGAAAAATGAACATTAAATTATCTAAACTGGGGTACTATGAGATTCCCGTTGCGTTAGCCAATTTAGTTTCTTCGACATATTATGTATTTCTGTATGTTACCAGGTCGAGCGTGGCTTCCAGTGTCCGGAACCTGTTGCAGAGATGATAGCTCCCTCACGAATGAGTCAAACTGTTCTCTGCTGTCGTCCACAAGGGTAGCTCCCAGAGACCAGTAGAGAGCCAACAGGAAGAACATTTCCGTGTCAGAACCTAGCTGAGCAGGCAGGATGGAGGTTAGCGTGTTTGCCAGCTGCTGAACCATATTCACGTTAGTTTGTGGGATGACGGTTGTCAGTTTCTGTCCTTGGATGTCATTTTTTATCCCTTCCAGTATGAAGTCAATCAGTTTCGGCACATATTTATCGAAGAGTGAGTTGAGCTCATCCACCTCCATAGCAGGTCGTTGGTTGGCCCATCTCGCCCAAAATGGATGATAGCCTAAGTTCTTGGGATCCACGAATACCATCCCGGCTCGGGAAACTGTGGCGGGGGAGGCGTACTGGAGATTTCCAACCTAGAATGAAGCAATTAAGAGGATTCATTATTCGTTCAAATGTAAAATGATTCGATTTGGAGACAAAAGTTAGCATACCTCAAAAATCATTGCACAATGCTTCTGAAGCCGAATTCTTTCTCCGTTTGGCAAAGTCAGCAATTTATTGTCGTCCATCACAGAGTTCCTTCATATATAAAAAAAAATGCATTAGCAATTTTTTCAAACTGATCTGATATTTCCGTTTAAAATATCTCTAGCTGGAATCCCAATTAAGTATGGCTTTACATGTTTTCAATCCAAAGGGCATCCACATCCCCATCATAGACAATGTAGCGCCTCTCCACCTTCTCCGTGGGCCTATTTATTTCCCTGAAAATGTTGGATAGAAGCCCATCCGTCCAATCCCGAGTGGCCGGATTCAGCCATCCATACAACTCCACCGTACTGATCGCTTTGGGATTGAGGATGTAGAGTTTGGTCGGGATGCCCATTTTTCCTTGAGCCTTGGACAAAGTATTAATAACCAATGTTTTGCCACCACCCGTGGGTCCCACCAACATTGTTGACCAACGGGTCATCATCGTCTCATAAAACTGGACCACCTTATCAACCTGATCCGGAACAATTATATATTCGTCATCTGTAAGAACCCCCTCCACGGCTGCGTTAAATTCAGGATAGGAGACACGGGGACAGTCCAGCCCAGGGAATAAATCTTGAATGAGTCCCAAGAAAAGGGGAACATCTTCGAAGATGAACTTGGGCAAATTCATATCCCGCAGCGCTCTCATCAACACCAGATCCTCATCCAGATCCGGAGCATTCCTCTTGAGATCCCCAGCCATCACTAGGACGGACTTCAATGCTCGAAGACCAAAGTCGTAGTGGTGCTGCTTGGACAGTTGGCCTTTGGCTAGTTTGTACAGCACGTTCATCTTCTTGGCAAGGACCTTGGCTTGAAGGAAGCCCTCAGAGAATAACATGATTTGGCAGATCATTTCCAAGTCGGGAACGATGCAGACCACAGGTCGGAACAAGGCCTTCACGGATTCGGGCAGCTCGGTTCGTCCAGCATATCCCGGATTCTAATAACAGTAAATTTAAATTCAATATTTAAAAATAAAACTTTGACTAATTGACCGGAAGTTAATCCTTTTCTAAAGTGACAGTTTTTTTTCCATACCATTGTGATAAATATTCCCACTTTGGAATCCAGCGAAATCTCCTTCCCGTCAAACTACATAGAAGCATGAAACATACATTTTGTTTTATATATTGAAAAACACCGAATGTTTTAAAGTTCTATAAGTCTCAGACCATATAATACCTCAAACCGTGTTAACTTCCCCATAAGTGCGCTCCTAATTGACTGGATTTGGCTGGAGATGACGGACAACACGGAAATATCGATTCGGTTGAACTCATCAAAACCTGAAAAAAAACATGATGATTTAAACATAAATATCTTTGAAGTAAAAAAAATCGGCTGGTTTCTGCAGACTTTTTTTTGGTTGTAAATCTTACAGCCCCATGCACCACAAATGCACAAGCCAGCAAAAATCGTGCCAATCGCTTTGTAGTCCATGTTTTCACCGCAGTTAGTGACGACACAGAGGAGCCCAAGAGCTTTCGCCAAGTCTTTTGTTGTTTCCTAGAGTTGAATTAGATGAATCAAATATTTAAACAAAAATACTTTTTAGTTTTTTTTTTAAAGAATTTTAATAATGACTCATTCTGAAAACTTGCCGTTTTGCCGGTCCCTGCCGGTCCGGCTGGCGCCCCACCAAGGTAAAATGACATGGCTTGTGTGATAGTCAAGTAGATCCTGTCCGTCAGCGGGGTGATAACCAGTCTACCGTTGAGACCCATGTACTCATAACCGTAGTCAAAGACTCCCGTGCACTGCTTCACCACCAATCCGTCCACCGTCTTGACCCAGTAAAATCGGAGCTGACTCTCCCACTCAAACTCCCGCTCGTCCATGATCACATCCCTGACAAACGTTTCGATAATGTCCCTAGCGTGGACGTCGATGATCAAAGAAGTGTTAAACTTTTTCCGGTCGTTGGAAGACAAATCCGAGCGGACAGCCACGACCAGGTCGTCCAACTGCTTGTTCATAAACTCCAGATATTCCTTCATGGCTCGCTTCTCTCCCAGTTTGATCCGGTAGAAGACGTCCTCCACCTCGGCAGTCCACCAGACTTGGTTCGCCGCTAGAACGACCATCCCCTGGAAATCCAGCATCCAGTCCACCCGAGACTTCCACATTTTCCCGTAGTAGAAAATGGCCTTCTTCGTGATGTACTTGTTTGTGATCCGCATTTCTGTGACGACATCGTTCATCCATTCCTCTATTCGCCCTTTGCAGAATACGATGTTTTTGAAGTCCATCACTTCCTTTTCGGCGGAAATCATGGCGTGAACTTGGATATCCCCATCTCCTTCCCCGGTTTCCACCAGTTTTATGGCAGCGACATTGTCAAACATCTAGGCACATGGATAAGATATACGTTCACCGATAAGACATCATCAAAAACTGTTTCCTGTTTGGAATTCTGATTTTGGACAAGTACGTTTTACCTTGATCATATGCTCCTGAATGCATTTTGGATCACCTTGCCCCAAAATGGACAATAGCTCATCATCGGAAACGAAATAAAACCTGGCAAAGCAGTTCCTCTTCGCCTCCAAATACTCATTCAGTGACTTCTGACAACGGTCCAGTCCGGCAATCAACGCCTTGAAATCATTCAGCCGGTTAGGGATGAGACAGTTGACCTTCACAAAGGGCTTCTTCAAAGCCTCCACCATTATTGTTTTGACGGACTTGTCGATAGCGTCGAATCTCTTTGCCTCCTCTGCCAACTGCTCCCGGATATCTCGCCCGGAAAAGATTCCCTCCAAGTAGGACCACTTCCGCTGGGTTACAATCCAGGCCTCCATTACTTCACTGATGGTGGACAGCGTTTTCTCCAGAGCGTTCACAACTGGAAACAGATTAAAAGTGTTGGATATAACTACTGTCAAAGCAATGCTGCATAAAAATGAAGCTTATTTGGGACATTGTGAGACCTTCATAAAAAGGTCCTATGAATCTGGAGCTACTGATGCCCTGCAGGGAAACCAAATTATCATCCAATATCTGCATCATGTCCTCCACCGGACCAACGATCCATCCTCGTTCCTCCTCACCTTTGATGTATTTTACTAAGAGCAGTTTGTAGTTATCCCAAGTCTGAAAACAGTTAAATGAATTTGAAAACCTAGACCTTGCAACATAATCAACTAATCCAAAGTCCGTTAACCATTTTCCCACAGTACCTCTGTCAACTCCCTAATGGTCCTTTCAATCTGCTGCTCTTTGATGGCAGTGGCGATGATCTCAGCAATGACCTCAGAATACTGATGAAGCTCCATCGCAAACAGCTTGGCAAGTGTGAAGCGATCCGGCGACATATCAAAATACACTCCAGTCTTCGCCATGAGCATGTTCCAGTGACGAGGCCTTAGGGCTTCATGCTTCAAGTCCACAAATAATGGGACAGCCTTCTTGAATTCTTTCATTTTATCCTCCACATACTTGCCAACTGGATTTTCGCGGACTTGTTTGGACAGTGCTTTGTAGGTCCGGATGTACTCATCAATTCCGTCCACCAACGCTTGCGGATTGAGGTTGACCCATAGTGTGGAAGCCCAAGTCATTCGCGCTTCCCGTTGCTCCACATAAAGTCCGAATAATACCTCCAGATTCTCCAAGTCCTTCTGGACCTTCATCAGATCCGGATAGGAGGTGAAGTCAAGGCCAAACAGTTTCTCCGAGTTGGCCATGTCCTCCTTCTTCTTCATGATTTGCTTGTACTCAATCTGGTATTTGTCCAGAAGGTTGAGGCCCTCTTCCAAATCAGGACCCGTTGTGCCGGGCCCGCTGGCAAAGTAGCGCTTCACGAAGGCCTGCACTTCCTTCCTGAACTTGTTCCTGTCCAGCTCAGTCAACTTCTTGAATTTGGTCTTGACGGGTTCCATCCTCTTCAACACCTGCTTCACCTCGTAGAGCCATAGGGTTTGCCACTTCTTCCAGATCTTCTCCAACGACAGGAGGTCATCATCCTTCACCGGAATGTTGTAGGCCTGAAGGACTTCGAACCTCTTGGTAAGGTCACGATATCGCCCTTCCATGTCAATCGTATTAGCCTGGATGTTTTGAATGGTGGCGAAAACGTGCTTCAGCTCCTGCACACTCCGAGGTGAGATGTGCAGATTTCTTTCAAAATCTAAAACACGCTCCGAGAACTCCTTTTTCAGCTCCTTCACACTGGTCATGAGAAAATCGCCTAGTTTGAGGACCCATTCTCGTGAACATTTTGCAATTCCCGTTTGGAGTGGACGGACATTAACTCTGTAATGAAAAAATGGCTTTCAAGATTAATCACAATCATTCAAGAAGACAAGACTGAAACATTTCGTACCATTTTTGTAATACTGATACAAATCTGACAATAATTACCTGATGCATCCCTCCACCCGATAAGGTGGGAGATCCTCCAAACGACGGATGATGTTAGTGTAAAATGCCATCTTCGTGTCGTACGCCGACACTGGAGGATTCTTCTGGGCAAACATTTCCAAAGTTTTTTCTTTACTGTAGAGCCACAAGTTTTTGAAGGACTGATATCTACAATCAAAAAAAAATTAGAAAAATTACAATACAATCTCAATCAATGTTTTTTATAAAGTAATCTGAAAAAACGTATTTGCAAATACTTTCGAAGGTAACTCCACATATTCCTCACGAGAGCCAACGTGTTCTCTTGAATCTGCAAAAGCTGCTCAATCACACGCGGCAACCTCCCGACATCATGAAAGAAGGAGTAAGTAAATGTCGTATTCTCATCCTGCTGCTTGATAGGAGTGACTTCAATGCAGGATCCTCTCCTCCACCGAATGAATCTCTTTGTCCCCTCCACCATGTTACGAGATGCTCGAGCCACGAGATTAAAGATTTCGTGGGCTGTGGGCGTTATCCGGATTTCTGGTATGGCGAGCGTGGCCTCTACGTCAAACAGTGGCTCATTTTGTGTCATTCGCGTTTCAAACTCGTACATGCTTCGAATGACAGCTCTGTGAAGACATGTATAAAAATTTTAATGGTATTTGAAACCGATCATCAAATGAAAAGTAAAGTTTGATTCAAACTGTAGATAATTTTAATTCGGACTGGAGAAAGTCACTTACTTTGAAAGGAATTTGAAGACGCACATCTCCCAGTGGGAATAATACTTCCGGAACTTTTTCATCTTCCCTGTGCTTTTCCCATAAGCAAGAGTCTCCAGTTTGATGAAAAGGGGCGCCAGACCTCTGTACAGTAAAAGGAGCCGGTCCCAAGTAGACACCCTACAACTTTCCCAGAAGTGAAAGTAGTCCTGTTGGGAGAAAGTGAGATGATACATTTTTTTATAATAATTAAAGTTGGACCAAGCCAAATGATGAGAGAAAAGACGAAAAATCAAGAATTACCCACCCAACAATCCAGAATTGGCAGCCCAATCGGATTCTTCTTGTACGGCGGCTCCCGGAAAAGCCGATGCGTTTTGATTTCCAGCACTCGAGCCCTCACATCCTTCGCCACCTTATTCACTTGAGCAACGGTAGCATCAAAGTTCTGAATGATTTTATCCAGCGATGCTGCATAGTCACGTAGACCCAACGCTGTCCAATGAAGACGGGGCACGTCTTGTCTGAAATTCTTTTCCAAGTCTATGATAACTTTCTCCATGAAGCTGGCCTCGTGTGCACGGAGTCGTCTTCGAATGGAGTAGTAGTGGTCCACAATGAGTTGCAGTTCCCGGGCATTGCTCATCAGTGTTTCCCGGAGGAGGGCGACATTCCGAACGCTTTCGCTTATCCGGTAGCCCATCTGCTCGAAGTGTATGGCTTCTTGAACCATTTCCATCACTTCCGGGGAGAGATTCACTTTGATCACCTTTTTGTCTTTGTTTTGGGGAGTGATGGGACCCACTGAAACAAATCAGATAAAGAAGGAAAAAAACAGGTTAACTTTTTGTAAGTATTTTTTTTGCATTTGTGACGGTGGTAAGTTTCATCAGTTTCGTACACTCTTTGTTGACAGGGCCTCTGGCGAATACATTCTTCTTCAAACTGGTCTTCATCGTCTGAGTGGCCACTTCACACCAGTGGATGTACCACGAGTCTTCATAAGCTTTCATCTCTTTCGCCAAAGCCAAGTATTCACGGCAAGCCTGAGTAGTTAAGTAAAGAATCAATTACAGGGAGGAAACATAAATCTATTTAAATTCACCTTAACCTAATTAAAATTTCCAATCAAGTTATTTTATGTACCTGCTGCCCCACTTCAGTCCCAATCACATCCGGCTGCGTCCGGAAAGTTACGATGGATTTCTTGATGTAATAGAAGAGTGCTCGGACCCACCAGATTCTTCCGGCTACTGGAGGGTGATATTTCAAAATCGGTGGATTGTCTCGATTCAACTAAAAAAGTATTTCATACCATTAGCTTGAATCGTTTTTTTAATTTTGAGTATTTAATAAAGTTGAATTTTTTTTTCTTTACATCAAAAAATTCTTTCACATTCCGAACTTCCAAAATGTAGACCATGAGCGTGTCATCAAACTTTTTCATCAGTTTCTGATGAATCCCTTCCCTAGTCTCGATGTACTTGAACTTCATCAACATCTCGAATGCTGCGTCAGCCGATCTAAAAAAAATAATGAAATTAAAACATGTTTAAATCCTGTTTTCACAAGCCAATTCCATTTAACACGGATTACGTATACATCTCCTCAACTTACTTGATTGTCACAAAAGCCTCGTCAATAAAGCTCTTGGCATCCGCCTCCAAAACCTGGACCTCCGTCTTCAGCTTATCCAGCAACTGGTTCCACAGCTTCTGGTTGTCTTGGACGAAGGGGTCGAATTTCACTTCTACGAATGGCTTCACCAAGGCGAAAGCCTTCTTCAAGGCCTCCTCAATTTTCTTGGGGTCTCCCACCACAGCCTTGATCTCCGGTCCGAAGAAGTTCTTGAACTCTGTCAGGAGGATAGCGATTTCGGAGAGATGCTTGGCGATGATGGCGACATAGTCCGTCTTCGGGAAGAGCTTGCTTTTGTCGAATTCCCATCTTGCCCCTTTCCCAGCCGCCTCGATCTTATCTCGAGTCTCCAGATAACAATCTTTCCACGCTGTTAGCATGAGTCTGATGGAGTCAGCTAGTTCCAAGGCGGCTTCAGGATCCCTGAGAAAATAAAAATTCGATTAGAATCAGATTCAACATGAAATTGAAATGTGAAAATGCGACTTAAATGTGAAAGCACTCACTTCTTAAACAAGTTCCGCGGATGGAGCGCCGCCGTCGCCCTGTCATAAAGTAATTTCGCAATCTTCTCCAGCATCCCACACATCCTTTCATCCTTGTTGTAATGCCGGGACAGCATCCAGACAAGATGGAGACCCTCCATGATATGAGGAATCACTTCCATCATCTCCGGAAAGCTGTGGCTATAAGTTAGAGTCTTCAAATGCCTTTCAATTGTTGAGAGGAACCTGCTAATATCCTTCGCTTCATTTAGGTTCCGGAGGAGTTCCGCCATCTGATACTCAAATCCAGGGAGGATTTCCGAATTAGCCATCTGAAGGACGAGACACATATCCTTCACTTGTTTGGTCTGGAGCTGGGCGTAAACCGCAGCAAAAATCCCGTGACGATCCCTCCAGAACTCCAGCTCCGAGAGGGGCGTGAATTCTTTAGGTTGAGTGGGTACTTCATGTTCAATTATGTTAGCGATACGGTTCGAAATGTCGCTGACGATGTTCTCAATGTTCTTCACAAACGGTTTGAGCGTCGCGAGAAACTTGAGCTTTTCTAGCCCACCTTGGAGTTCCGGAACGATAGGGATGAATATTTTGATCTCGGTTTCCAGATTTTCGATAGCTCTATTCAAATAAGACGATATTTAAAGTGGCCGTTTTTACAGTGACATTCGTGATGAATTTTCTCATTATAATAGTTTAATATATTACCTGTTTAGAACTCCCATAAACTTTCGAATTTCCAACTCCAGCTCTTGCTTCAGCTGCTGCTTTTGAGCTTCGCTTAGTTGAATTTGCATATTGGGCATGGACATCCGCCTCCTGGAGGGCTCGAAATCGTTCATTTCCACGAGTGGATGGAAGAGCTAAGAATATTACATGAATGCAATTAGGTATAATAGAATATTTTGCTGGGGTACTGTGAAACAAGTATATAATTCCGCATTGCATTGCTGCACATACCAACTTGAAGATATTCTGAACTGGCTTAAGACTGAAACCCTGCATGTTTCCGAACATCAAATGCTTTGGCAACTCCTGCTCCGCCTCCCTCATGGATCTCATCGGCGGCACAGGGACCCTCGACATCCGAACGAAATACAGGCCGAGGGAATTCGCCCTGGACCCTACGTTGTTTGGAAGGTGGTACTGGAAAAACTCCAGAGTGTAGCGGTTCTTATCCTCCTGTAAAAATAGGGTTGAAAAGAAAACGTTACGTTAAAACTCAAATAAGTTAAGATATTTGAGCAATGTAAAGAATAGAAAAAAACTTGATTTTTTTTACCGGCAACGACTCCACATCCAGATCTGTGTCATCATCCCAAGGATAGCGGATCTTCGTGGTTCCTGAGCTCGTATCTCCCTTCTTCTTCTTCTTTTTCTTCTTGCCTTTCTTTCCTTTCTTCCCTTTCTTCCCCTTTTCTATAATATTCCAAAAATAGTTAATTAACCGCCCGTTCAATATAAATACAATAATTATGCTAATTACTTAAGTTAATTACTGGATTTCCCGGATTTTGTGGATTTTGTAGACTTGGTCGTCGATTCTGTTGTCGTCGCGTCCGTAGTATCAGTTCCGGTACTTTTGCTACTACCACCTTTCTTCTTCTTCTTCCCCTTCCCCTTCTTTTTCCCTTTGCTCCCTTTCTTCTTTTTCTTCTTTTTCTTCTTCTTTTTCTTTTTGCCCTCATCCGCGTAGACAAGTGGCTCATAGATTCCTTCCTCACGCACTTCTTCCTCCGTGGCGACTTTATTTTTGAAGAAGAAGGAGGCTCGCATCTTATCCGACACATCGGCACTCATTGGAGGCATCATGTTATTGTTGAGGAATTCCAACCAGCCTGCGGCGTTGGCCGGATCTCTAACGAGATCTTCGGCGAGGTCATGGTCATATAGGTTGAGGTACATGATAAGCTGCCGCTTCAGCCAGGCCAGCCTACTCAAACAAAAATAATATAGTTTACTCGTCAGATACAGTTCCATAAAAGGTGTACATATAGCTGCTGCGCATTATGCAAATTATTATATGAGTAAACCTGAAATCCCTGCCGGACTCATCGTGTGGAGGTCCCGAAGGTCCATCCGGCACAGCTTCCGCAACTGCTTGTATTATCAGTGGCGGGGTGTCCTGCGACTTTGTAATCTCATCCTCTTCC